>VZSZ01003852.1:176173-200803 GCA_013398815.1 Ibidorhyncha struthersii
CCCGGCGGGGCGGCCTGCCGGGGCGGTGCGGCCTAGCCCGGCGGGGCGGCGCTTGCCGGTCCCGGCGGAGGCGCTAGCGAGGCGGCCCGGGGCAGCGGAGCGGCCGGTGCTCGGGCACCCTGCGGCGGCGGGTTCGCCATGGCGTCGGCAGCCTGGAGGGGCTGATGGTGGCTGCGTCCCTCTGGCCGCGCAGTGCGAAAGCGCAAAGTTGGGCTGGCACAACCGTCAGGTTTGAAACATTGCATCATTAGTAATGCTGCAGTTACTCTTCCACAAGTAATTTAACTGTTTGGAATACGACGTCTGCATTCTCATCGTATCCGAATGCAATTTATTATTTTTCCTGTGCTGCAGCGCTGTACGCATTTGTTTGCAGCTACCACCTGTAAGGTAGATTTGACAAACAATTAGAGCCCACAGAGCAAGGACAACTTTTCTCAAAGAAAAACTTGCAGTGAAGCTTCTAATTAATTGGGATGTATTAACTTTGTGAGGGAAGAAGTACAAGGAAACCTGTGCATTTTAAAAACTCCCATTAGCACCAAATTTTATCAGAATTTAACTACCCAGCAAGGTTCGGAGGACAATACGCCTTCCTAGGTATAAATGTTGCAGAGGGGCAAGGCTGAACCTGAGCTTTGCAAACTGTGATAAAGGAAGGGATATGTTCTTTATTGCTGCAGGTTGTTTTTACAACAAAATCTGGCATTATTATAATGGATTGGAAAAGGCGGATTTCTAGTATGGCAAAGACACAGGGTGAATTGTAACTACGACTTGTGTTGAAACCATGAAGAAAATGTTTATGTTGAAGAGGGACAGAAATCTTCCAGAGGGATTAAGACCAGAGCAGGCAAAGCTGCCTCTGGACTGGTACCTAAAATGCTTGAACAACACAACTGCCCTTGCACAGACACCTGTAATTAAAACAGTTTCCTTCTCAGAATTAGCAAGTCCCCAAGTACCAAGGCATGCCCTTGTCCAGCAAACACCACCGTTGCCTGGATGACCACGAGCCTGCAAGATCCTGAGAAGTTTGCCCTGTTTTACCTCCGTGCCATCTGAACCCAAACGTGTGGAAAAGCTATACCAATGTCCCAGGACTGGTGAAATGGAGGGATAATGAAACATACAGCCCCTTGCTTTGAGTGGTGCGGTGTCTTGGGAACTTGGAGCACAGAAGCTGGAAGTTGGCATGTCCCGACTGACAGCCAGGACTTCTGAAGCCTGCAGGGTAGGCACGAGGTGCCAAACAGGAGGTTAGAAAGGATCTGGTGAGGACTTGACCTTGCACTTGGATACACCCTGTAGACCCTCTTATGAGAGACAGCTCCAGCTAGTCTGGGAGTTAAAAAAAAAATGAAAAAAAGAGAATTTGCTGGAAGTTTGCTAGTGCTGCCACTTCGTGGTCTTATGGAGGAAGTGTCATACCCAGCACAACCCCAGAGATGGTGCTTGGAGTGTACTTTCCTAGCATGTCCTGGGGCAGGATTTCGGCTGGCAGGGTTACCCACACAGTACTGAGGCTTTCTAGATAATTTCTTTCTCTGATACTCTCGCCTTTGTTTTCAGTGTCTGGCCTTCCTTGCCAAGGTGGAATTTCTAGCCCAGCACAGGTCTCCAAAGAGCAGCGTCGCACCCCACCACCACATCACACACCCTTGTGCTGTCTGTGCCGTGGCTGCAAGGAGCCCATGGCGCAGACCTGCTGGTGAGCACAGCCACAACTGTGCTAACTCACACCATTACATGCACCTCCATTAGCAAATGAGATCCCTAAATCCCTAAAATGTTGGTCTGTACCTCTGTACTACAAATGAAAGCACGTCCTTTTTCTCTAGAAAGTGTAAGAACATGGAACAAAAATCTCACTGAAACATTTTTAGTATTATCAAATGCTGTGACATTTATGGTGCATGTCCTTGGGAAGATGAATAAACGTACTGAGTTTATCCCATTTACGTTCAGGAATCCAGATATTCTGAACAGCATTGAAAATAGATTTTAAAATTATTATTATTGCACATGGAGACATCGATCATGCCTGTATCAGAGTGATTTTTGGCAATGTATTGTAGCAACAGAAACAGGCACCTTGTGGAAAGGAAATCGTCATCTTATAACTCCTTTCATCATATATTTTTAAGACCATTTCATATGTATATTAAAATGTTACAGCAAGAGGTGTTGGCTAGTACTAAGAGGCAGTGGTAGTATGGCATGCTGAGGATTTTTTTTATGATTGTTTTGTGCCATTGTGGATTCACTGCATTTTGTGCTCTACTAAAAAGCTTCCCTGGAATTGCTACCAGAATCTTAACTACAAAACCTGCTCGTCTTAATGTGACATAGACTGAAATCTCTAAATCGTAATCATTTTTTAGGAGACTGTGTCCAAGCACTGTGAGTGAAATGGAAGCGAAAATCAATCACTCACACAATGTGAGTGCTGCGGTGTACAGTGCCACATTGCCTGGAGATATTTTTGTCCTATAGACTCAGATAATGATACAAGAATCAAGGGTTAAATATATCTCCTCCTCATGCCCATGGCATGCAGGACTTCTGCAACTCTATCGCTGTTAGGTTTGCCTTGGAAAGATGGGTCCTCAGGGGGCCACATGGCCACAGCAGAAGCAGTGGAGAGGGACACCCGTCTGCCAGCACAGGGAACGTCCGTGGGGAGGCATGTACTTGGCAGGAGCTGGGACACCGAATCCCCTCCCATGGTACAATCCGTGAGCTTCAAAGAGTACAGCCGGACAGGGAAGACACACAGTCGGTACCAGTAACAGCGATGAGCCGTATGCAAACGGCACTATGAAACCCTTAAGGTCTGTGAGGCAAGTAATGCTGATTTTCAAACTGCTCAGAGAGAGAGCGACACCGTGCAAAGCCCTCGCTTCCTGCTGACGGCAGGCGTGCCACATCAACAGAACCCAACTCGTTTCCGAAACTCTGTGATTCATTTCAGATTTCTGTCTCCTAATTTAGTGGCTAAGCTAAGTGACCTACCCAACAATGTTTTATTTTCTAGTGTCTAAAGAACAGCAGATGTATTTCCTGGTTAGCTAATCTCAAAAGCCCTTACTGTTCCCCCCCCCGCTAAACTGACTGATTTGTTTATTTGAGTGAATTATTTGATTTACTAAATATTATCCTTGTCCTGGCAGCATCAGCATGTAGTGTTTTCTTGTTTTATCTGTTAATTGTTAAATCACAATATGCTTTCTTTTTTTCCCACAGCTGAAGAGGACTGGATCTCTTTAGGAACAAATTAAATCCAGATAGTGCAGGCAGTTCCTTTAACAAAGTCCTTCTTTGTGTTTAAAAAAATACAATCAAATATTTCTTAAAAGCTCAGATTACACACTAAGCTCCCTTCAGCAAGTTTTAGACAATCATTTATAAAAACAGACTCTCAGAAGGAAAAAAAAATGGGATGGCAGCAACCGGCTGGCCACTCCCGTCAGAGCCGCTGCCTCTCCTGCCTCCATGCTTTTGTTCCTGCAGATTTGGACTTTTCAGACCAGTCATTTTGCCCAAGTTCGTCATTACAAATACGCACTTACATGTCTTGTAGAGCATCATCCATAGGTTTCACGGGTTTGTGCTGTGCCCAGGACACGTACAGCGGCGCAGACAGAGTGCTGTCCTCCTTGGATGAGCAGAGGTCACTGGCAAGTTAGAGAAGTGAAACTGAACTGGGAGGAGCGGGTCCGGCTGTGCACAGCCGGCAGAGGCCTGCCCGGTGCACGGGACACCGCTGCCCAGAGCACAGACCCCAGCAGTGCAAATCTGGGGCTGCTCCTTGGCTTCCAGGAGCCAGCAGCAGTTTGCTTTTGATTTTAAGGGAGGAGTAATCAGCTCTGAAAAACAAGATGTTTGTTTACTCAAAAATATGGGATTTTTTTTTTTTGTGTGTGTGTGCTAATAATTTCTAGGATTGCTTTGCATATAGAACGGGTAATTTTCCAGTCTTATTTATATAGTCAGAGGCTTATTATTGGTATAATCACTTTTTATTTTTTCTTTGGTTAGAAGGAGATGAAGAAAAACAATTCACTGACTCCAAACGCAAAGGCAGAAGCTGTGCCACAAATTCACAGCTCTTTATTCATGACCAGCTAAGCCAAACTGTTAGATGTGAAAAGAATGGACCTGGGTGAAATCATAGCCTAGAGCATCCACAGGTCTGGAAATCCCTGGTCAGTTTTAACTTCTTGTATTCGTTACATGAGAGAATTACATGCACCCCGATTCTGCTGTATGACACCCTATCCTTGGAAATTTTGATGGCATTAGTAAAACAAGAAGATGATGCAGATAATGGAAAAATTGAGCACCTCTTGTTCCTGGCACAATGGAAAAGCCAGCATATAGAATAAGCTATTGCATACTGATCATAAATCATTTTGATAAATATTACAGGAGTTACTGTGTTGGCTGTTAGGTTGCACATGCAATAATGAACAGCCAGCTTCACATATGTGTTCAAGACCACGCTTACTTCAATATCTGATCACTTGTAAAGTACAAATCAAATTATACACATGAGAAAAAATACTCAACTAATTTTTTTTTTTCCTTAAAAAATCCAAAACATTGAAATTCTTTGAAGGCAGGAAGCAAATAAAGCCATGTGAGCATACTCCCCTTAAAATAGGTGCATAAATAAACAACTGACAGATTTGGCAAACTGACATTCAGCAAAGCTCCAGGGAGAGAACGAAGCCACGTTGTCTACAGTGTCCTCACATGGCTGTCATCACCCTGCCAGCTCAGCGCCTCACCTGACCACCCCGGGCCATGAAGGACAGAAAGGATGGTGTGCAGGCAACCTGCAGCCCGCCAGCCTTATGAATTAAAGGCATCTGGGCATGGGTTAGAAGCTACTGCAGACTCCAGCTCCTAGATGCAACACGCTGCCTGTGGGAAACACTATGGTGAGCATTGCCGTATAACCCTGACCTTGAAACACACGAGCAGTCTGAACACACACATGCTTAAGTATAGCATCAGGGATCCAGGGAACAAGCTGCTTCTGCTCTGCTTCACACCAGATGAACTTTCACTGCCTCACTTGCTGCTGTGCCAGAGGAGTTTTGGGTTTCCATTAGTGTTAGCTACCAGGAATGGAGACTGGATTTGAAATATCTTGATGTGCAGGGTGCTGGGGACTATACAGTGTTCCCACCAACTGGTATGTTGTGGGTGCAGTGACAGTAGAAATGATTATTGGTCATGGAATAATTGTGTAAGATACATATACTGTCTTTGTCAATCGTCTCTCTCTTCATAATAGTCCCTAAAATTAAGTAGAAAAGATAACCTCCTCACGTTACTGAAGGAAGAAACAAATGAGGTTCCTTGTATCACTTTTAGGGGGATGGGATTTGATCAGATTTTACATAGTCATGTGTTGTGAAGTGTAACTCAAAATACTGCCCTGCACTGCTCCACCCCACAGCCAGACTTTATTAAAATGTCGTAGAGGAACCTCACTTTATGCCTGCTGGAGGTTGTTATCTGGCTTTTGCCTGTGGTCTGACTTGTCAAGCTTTTTCCTGTGCAGAAATGAGCCCAAGATGAGGTGAAACAAGTCTCAAGGATATTTAAACATATATTACTAGTTTTTCTGGACTTTTGTCCAGGACTTTTTGTGATGTTCTTTCTACTCTTTCCTCAGGTGTTTTTTTCTGGGCACAAGAACGACTCACTACAATATTTAAATATTTAATTTTAATTTCTGCAGATAACTTGTAAACCGCACCAGATGACATCAGGTGGCATTTATGTGGCTTTTCCCTGAGACTTCCACAGAACACTTAAGAAACGTCTAAACGAAATAAAATATGTATCACAGTTTAACAGCTTCTTGCTGAGCTATCAACGTTATGAAAGGAAGCAACCGTAAGTCATCTCAAAAACTACCAACTGGCATGTTGCCAGATTTTCTTCTCGGTCCTTCCAAGCAGAAGATTCAATTACATCTCCCATTTCATTAAAGTTATTAAAATGTTGTGCAGTGTGACATTGTTAAAAAAAATATAAATAGTTGCAAAAGCCATTTACATCTGACAGTAAGTTATAGCAGATTCATTTAGTTACTCTGCTTCCAAGACATCACTGATGACTGGGATGTTTTGGAATTGTTAGAGATCTCTGCCTCCTCTCCGCCCCCAACCATCCGTCATTTATATCCTGTTCTTACAGCTGATGTCTGGCGTAACCAGAGGGCTCCTGCTCTCCAGTGCTGTGCCGTTTCAGACTGGTGGTATCGGCCACCTCCTGCAGGTTGTCACAGCCGTCAGTTCCACAGTCCTGCCTCTTTTCTGGGTCCTGAACGTCTCATGGAAACTTTGAAAAATACTAGCCCATAACCAAAAGTTAGACTGACTGCAGCAGAGCATGCTGAGGAAAACAGCATCTTTAGAGACTTCCAGGATAATAGCCACGGGGCAGGTGGAGAAAGCCTGCATGGCCAAAAATCCATGTGGAAGGCTCAATGAAAGCAATGTTAACTCTACAGTAGATACTCTGGTGTCCATCCCAAGCTCCATTGCTCCATCCAGATCAAAATGTAGTCTTTCCTTTTCTTTCAACCACAAAACACATGTCAGAATCATATACACATTTGACAGCGTCAAGTGATCCTGAATCATGAGTGAGGCCTCCCCCAAATCATGTCATTACCATCAAAGAAACTTAGGAGACTTGTGTGTTTCTACTGTTGTTTGATACTTCAGGACCAAAACTTCTCCCTTCAAATACAAGCGTGAGACACTTTATTTTAAATAGAAGCTGTGAGTTTCACATATTCATCCAACTCTACCATTTGTGGCTTAAGAAAGTAAGAAATATCACGAGACTTGTGACAAAAATCACAGGATCTGGCAACACTATACTCTGTGATACCCCACAAATATGAGTAGGTGTTGCCCACAGGAGATATTTCCGTAAGGACTTACTGCTGCAGGTACGGGATTCAGTGAGGTCCCGCTTGGCGCTTCCCAGGCTCAGGCACTCCAGGTTTCCAGCACGGCAAATATATTCTTTCCTTTGTTTCAAAGAATGAATTTTTATTTAAAAGGAAGTAGGGATCAGATACCCGATCCTATAGCAAACAGTATGTCAGCTGGCTTAAAAAACATTCCCTGTTTGGCATTCAGCATAAGATCTTAAAAACTGTCTTTTGGTTTTCTGCAGGTAGTCAAAGCTTCCCAACAGCCCAGTGCAACAGCCTCAGCAGAGCTGCCTGCTGTAGGAAAACAGTTTTAAAAAACAGGGTGAGCAAATGCAAACGAGCAATTGCTCTGATAAACACTGTTGCCGTTTTTTTAATCTGTGAAGAATTATCCTGTCATACTGTAACATACATCAATTAAATTGTAAGCATCCATGCAGGGAGGGGGCTGTCTTGTGCTTGTTTATGTAGTTTGTAGCATTTCAACTTGTTCTTTAAGTGCAAGCCATCAGTTCCATAAAATACACAAGAAATGCAAGTCTTCTGTAGCAGAAATGGGAGCCTGAATCTATTTGAAATCACTGGCTGGCAAACACTGGAGGGTTAACTTAATAAATATGAGTTTTTACATGTCTATTTTAGATTCTCAGCTGCTTTCATCTCCTTCCTGCACAGCACTTATTTTCCCTCTGACAATAAATAATGTTTACATGAGCAATAAAGCTAACTCCAGGGGGTGCAGCCATCATAAACTAAGCACAGTCCTAGGGCGAACAGGGCCACAAATCTTCCAAAACCAGTATGGGCGTTGTTTCCTTATCTTCTTGTAACTGCTGCCTCTTGTTTTAAGACGCCTAAATAAATGATAGTAATCCAATGCTCTGGCACAGAGACAGTAAATTTACCTACGTTCACTGCTGCTTCCCATAGCCATCAATGTCCTTGTCATTACAAGGTTTTACTTTCCTGCATCAAACATTACTCAGCTTGCCCTCATCTGTAGAAGAGGGTAACTGGGCTCCTTTCTCACGCAGTGTGGTGACTCAGGCATCCCAATGAGTGCATCTATTTCACTTGGTGACTTGCAATCATATTATTGCATTTTAAAGTCACATGATAAAATTAAAACGCCGGGGAGCTAAATCATCAAATACAATTAACATAATTGCAGAGATGTGGAAGAGGAAGGAAATTCAAAAAAGCTGCAGAGAGGCAGTATCAAGCATAACTGGGCCACAAGTACCTTATCTGCTTTTGAAAAGTCAGGCATGATATTGTCATAGAATCACAGGATGGTTTGGGATGGAAAAGGCCCTAAAGATCATGCAGTTCCAGCCCCCCTGCCCTGGGCAGGGACACCTTCCACCAGCCCAGGTTGCTCCAAGCCCCGTCCAACCTCCAGGGATGGGGCAGCCACAGCTTCTCTGGGCAACCTGCGCCAGGGGCTCACCACCCTCAGAGTGAAAAATTTCTTCCTAATATCTAATCTAAATCTCCCCTCTTCCAGTTTAAAACCATTACCCCTCATCCTGTCACTACATGCCCTTGTAAAAAGTCCCTCTCCAGCTTTCCTTTAGGCCCCCTTCAGATACTGCTAAGCTGCTCTAAGGTCACCCCGGAGCCTTCTCTTCTCCAGGCTGAACAACCCCAACTCTCTCAGCCTGTCCTCATAGGATAGGTGCTTTAACCCTCTGATCATCTTCATGGCCTTCTCTGGACCTGCTCCAGCAGGTCCATGTCCTTCTTCTGTTGAGGGCTGCAGAGCTGGATGCAATATTCCAGGTGGGGTTTCATGAGAGCGGAGCAGAGGGGGAGAATCCCTTCCCTCGACCTGCTAGCCACGCTGATTTTGGTGCAGCCCCAGACAGAGCTGGCTTTCTGGGCTGTGAGCACACAGTGCTGGCTCATGTTGAGCTTCTCATCCACCAACAGCCCAAGTCCTTCTCCTCAGTTCCCTCCTGTGCCTACAGCTCTGTTTAATCCTAGGTTGAGATGTGGCGCCTTTGCAAATTGATTGTTTAATCATTTCTCCTACCCTCTTTCTGGGTATCAGAGAAGCACCTTCATTCTGGTACTTCTGGAGGTTCTCTGCTCTCCCCTTATTAAAGTTAGATTTGCCCTTTCCCATCTCCTAAGACCTCCCTTGTCCCTTCACAGTTTCCTGAAGCTGTATCAATGATGGTTCAAGTATCGCTTAGCTAATTCCTTAGTGCTTTAGGATGAATTTCATCAAGGAACGAATTTATCTTAATACTTGTGATCTTTTTCTTGCCTTATTCGAGGCTGCAGTCCTAGTCCTGCGTTAAAATTCATTGCATTAACTTTTCAGTGATGCCTGCTCCAAAGTAGACATTCAGTGGTTTTCATCTCTGCGTCCATTTTTGCTTTTCCCAAGAACTACCTTACTCTCTGTTTCTTCCACTGTATTTTTGTCTTATTTCATCTCCCTTGCTTGCTGCAACTCACATTCCCTCTTACCTTTCTGAACAGCTCCACTCACCTCTTTTTGTGCTGCTCCTCAGTCATCTGCCACATTCCCTTTTTCTGAGGTTTTCCCGCTCTGATTTTCATGCCCTCAGAGTTTCTGAGGCAGCTGTTTCAGATTTTTGCTGTCCTCTGCATCGGTTTGTCTGACATGCCTTTAAACAGCCTCTGCTAGTGACTGCCAGCTCTCCTGCACTCCATCTATCAGATTGTTTCTGCATAGATCCTTTGTACTTGTTCTTTCGGTATGTCAAAATTTGCCTTTTTGAAGTCCATTTTCCTTACTCTGCTGCTCTTCCTCTTTTTCTTAAAAATGTGATGTCACTTATTTTCACATTCATCTAAGTGTCTCTTGATTTTTAGCAAGTTTTTCCCTGCTATAGTCAGCAGCAACTGCCACCCCGCTTCCCACTGCCTGCAGAAATAAAGCAGTCACCAAGACATACATTTAAACTCCTGATGGTTGTATGCTTTTCCAGCAGAGAATTAGACAAATAAAGTCACCCAATATTAAAGATGGTTATTATTTCTCCAAGTAAACTTCTTCCAGCTCCTCCTCGTAACTGCAGAGTCAGTGCCGAACAACCCCCAGCCCACGCTCCATGCTCCTTCACCCTTCGTTCTCCAACCACAGACATTAATTAACAAGCATTTCACCTCATGCTGAACTTCAGGAGAATGTATAGACCTTTCTTCTTGTATGCTGTACCTGGAACAAGCTATCATTTACCGTGCCAAAATCCTAGTCCTATCATTTGTCCCACAAGCACTTCTAATTCTTACTAAGTTGTACCTTTTATTATGTGGAAAGTCTTTAACTTCATTTTGCATTTAATTCTAACGTACCAGCCATTTGTATAGGAGCATCTCAGATGTTTGGCTGGTTTTCCCAGCCTTTGTTTTTTATTTTGTTTCACATTTTGTTTTTATTTTCGTCCACCTTTCACCGTTGATGCTATTCAAGCCTTCGCTCTCAAACAGGACCCAGGAGAGCTTTCCTCTGGAATGAGGATGGAGCCCAGCCATTCCCAGCTGTCCTGCCAGAAAGCCCCACACCAAGCAGTGAGGAAGAGCTGCCGCTGTGACAGCTGGAGTGCAGAGCTTTGTGCTGAGATTTCGCATCCTTGCATCTCATTTTCCACTTGAGGGCACCCTGCTAGGGCCTCCAGCTGGCCCCTCTTAGGGGCTGCTCGCACTGAGACTTAACACATCTTCTCAAGAACCTTCTGACCCCTTTGCATCCTCCCAAACATCGCCAGTGACCCTGTGAGCTGCCTGGCGCAGCTGCCGCCGGGCTGGCGGTGCCCGCAGCTGACGAGACAGGCAACGGAACCGCTTCCAGCCCTGTAGGCAGCCAGAAGCTAACGCTGCACATGGGATGCAAGAGCGCAGCTGGGTACAGATGCTGGCTGGGTCTGGCAGGGTACCGAAAAAATGCAGAAAAAATGGTTCACAGCACAAATATGTCTTGATAAACATTGGCTAGTATTAATTTAATGAATGGATTACTTAATTGGAACAAGTGTTGAGAAGTATATACATTCTCCTTTTCGCAGCACGTATGAAGAAGCGCATCGCCGGGGTGCAGCCTGTTGTAACACAGAGTAGAACTGAGCTTATTAGGAACACAACCAAAGCTCCTTTGCTGCGGCTTCCACATAGCTGAAGTTCAAGCACATGGTTTTGATCTCTGCCCAGTATGGCCAGGATGGAACAGGGCCTGTTTCTTAATTTCTAGGCCTGCCAGCAAGCTACAATACGTTGAATTTCAAAACTGAAACTTCGGGCCTGAAGGTCTTAAAAGGATACCTAATTCGTAACAAACGGGACATATAATAAAACAATTACTGGGGCTTGCTGTAAGATCATATTTTCGTCATGACAGGAATGTGTCAATACCGATTAGACAGCTGATGACAAGAGACTAAATAAGGCTTAAAAGTGAACAAAAATAACTATAATGTGTAACTGTAAGACATACATGTATGTGCACATAAACAGCAGAATAAGAGCCATATCAGTTATTTTTCAAAATGGACAAAACAAGGAAAAAACCCACCTTGTTTCCTCACACAGCGAACAGATTACTAACAGGAAAAGGCGGCAGGTTTCCAAACAAAAAAACCTACATCGCCCTTTCACTTAGAGTGCTCTCACAGGGATGCTGCAGCCACCACCCGAGCCCCACTGCCCTGGGAAGTCTGCGCTGCCTTCTCCTCCCGCCAGCCCACACACTGGCTGCGACACCTACGACATGGCTATGGGTATGGTCCCCGGAAGGGCAAAGTGTGCCACGGTAAGGCAGCACACCCCTTCATACGCTCTCCCCTCGCCGACAGATGTGGAGCCGTGCTTCCACTGCACCCAGCCTCACGTGGGCTCTCAGTGTGGAGCAGGTTAATGAAACGAAAAGGCCTTCCTGATACAAAACAACGGGGGCTTTTAATTAAAAAGAAAATTTTATTGTAGTTCTATCGTACTACTGTGTAAAAATATGGGGGATTTTTCATTCTGAAATGCTTACAAAAAACACTGGTTAAAAGAAGGTCGCAATCTTATGAATGTGCAGTTATTATCAGTGACTTTCTATGAAGCAAATATACAAACTGGCTACCACTTCTCTCTAGATGTACAGAAGAATGATACTATGCTTTTGCCATGCTCAAAACACACAGCACACCGTAGAGAACGTCTACGGACTGCCAGCCTCAACATTCATTTTTTTATTTGTATGAGACCTTGAAGCATCTCTGTTGAATAACCACCTTGGAATATAGAAAACTTTTGAATTCATATGAATAATTAACTTTCTATGTTGTCTTTAAGGCACATATTTCTATGCAAATTTCATTTTGGTCCAGAGGAGCAATTGTATGTCAGCCACCAGCTATCCAGGTATCCAACAGCTCGGTTGCTTATAACTATCCTCATGTCCATAGACTTCAACGACATGTATTGCGTTCACTGTCTGTACTGCAGTGCTGTGTCCTGGTGCAGCTTGTTTCACAGGTGCACTACTGCTTTTGGTTAACTTAGGCAGATGATCGTTGTCTTTGTGACACCCAGGAGCTACGATGTCCCGAGTCCGCTCCTCCCGGAACCTGTAAGCATGAAGGAAAGAGTTATTTCTGTTTCATTTGCTCTGGTGAGGATACAGAAATTTCCAGCCCATTTTATTTGCACATCAGGCATTTTGCAAACAACTTGTGCTGCAACATATGGACTCGCTTCTCCTAGCACTAAAACCAGTTGGCAGCAGTGGGGCAAATAATTGTGTCTCTGTAAAAGCTGATACAGACCTTGAAAAGACTTATGAGGCTGGTTTTATCTGGGGTTGGGGCAGATGTTATTTGTTTGTTTTCCATCAAACGAGTCCCCAGCTTCAATTTAATGCTCCACTATCCGGAGAATCTTACTAAGAACGCTTGAATGCTGAGTGGTGCAGAAGGGAAGCCCTTGCTTGGTTAGCAGAGTGCTGTCGGGAGCACAGAGCCCGTTGTGCTCAGTGGGATCTGAGGTGTTATTTGCAGAACTGCTAGCGATGCCTGTGCAGCCCAGTCACATTGTGCCTTCTGCCACATCCGTTATTCCATGGCAGCCGCTCTCATGCAGGGCAGACGCTGAGGTCGCTTGCCCCAGAATCACTGCAGGTGAGCTAGCTCTGCTGGCTTCTCTGGCACCATCCGTGCTGGCCACTGAAGGCAGCAGCCTGCTCGCCCACATGCCGGACAGTATGGTGGTCTTACCCTTTCGAACCTGAAAAGCTGGTCAGGAAACAGAAGCGGCGTTCTGCAATGATCAGTTGCAGAAAGCCAGCAGAAATGCTCATACACAAAACGTGCACACGTATAGGAACCACAGGGGAACAACAGAAAATAAAGCCAAATAAGCAAGGTCTTGCTGTTCTGGTACAGATACTGCAGATACATCTTTCCTGTAAATGAGAATAAATCTTGCTCTTCACTGGAAAGCTGTATTACAAAACTATTTGGGGCATGAGCTGCAGTCAGAGAGTGTAAAGGCATCTTATACCATCTCTGCATCTGGTGCGAGAAGACACTCTACCAGCGCAGTCAGAATATACTCATCGAGGAGGTGCTCAGATGAGCAGAATTTACCCACCTGTAATTTGGACAACACCAAACTCATCTGTTTCTTAAAAAGCAGCCTGGTAACTTTACCCACTTCGTACTGACCTGTACTGTTTTTACTGTGCCTTTTAATCTTGGTGCGTCAGCAAGCCCTGAAGTATCTTTGTGTTGGACACCAGAACACATATCTGAGTACCCTGTGGCTTGCCATCGGGGAACAGACGCTGCAAGGAGTAATGCTGCAGATCTTACTGTTGAAAGAAAAATCTTCGAGATACTCGCTACTGTGCATTTCTTTTTATGGTACGAGAAACTCGGTTCCGTCTTCTTGAGGCAGTAGTCAGTAGATACAACATAAAAATCAAATCAAAAGAGCGTGTCCAGGGACAAGAACTGGGATAAAGTTTTGCATGGAGTAGCCACAGCTTTTGCAAACAGGATAAAATCTAGGTATTCTGGTTATTGTGCAATATAATTTACCTGGGCAGAATTTATCCCATTCTGATGTTTTCTCCTGAAAAGCTCTGCATTGTGAAACTCTGCAATTAATCACCATCCACCACCATCTCAGAAAGCCAAACTGGCTAAAACTGTACTTGGAGGACAACTATACTCCTGGCTAAGCAACCTTTCCCTGCCATTTCGGGAACTAGTAAGCTTCCATTGACTGAAATAAGTCCAGGAGGAGGTGACAGTAGGCACCCTCCATTCACTGCTGTACATCGAATGCCGTGGATATCAGAGGGACAGTCAAGTCAGTGCAGTTCCACCTAAGCAGAGGCTGAGAAGAGCTATTAAGAGGGTTGCTGCACCGAGGAGGGACAGATAGATGTGCACTCAGTGGGGCCTCCTCTGCACGCATGGTTATCAGTCCGAGGCGGTCTCCAGTTTGCACTTTCATCCTCGTGAGCTCTGTACTTTATCCTGAATAAGTGTGACTTTTTTTTCAAGCACTTCCACTTTCCTTAACTCCGGTTTCCCACTGGGCTACTTCAAAACATCACAGTAAGAGGATCAGAAGACCTCCCTGCGTACTCTTATCTGGAAACGCAAACCCACCCAAGGATGCTAGGTGCTGAACAGCCTAGCTAGATGCATGATACGTTGGACAAGGACAGACTTTATATGACAGGTAAAGTCAGAGCTCCCATCTGGGGAGAACAACAGCCACCATAGCATTTGTCAATGGGTTTTAGAGGATTCGCAAGAATTTTGCTTTGTGTGACTTGAGAGCTGGAGGGAGAAGTGCTGTTAACGGGACATCCGAGGAGTGTGAGAACTCAGAGCAGTGGGGCCACCACAATGCTACCCGGTGCTGGCACTGGCTCTGAAAAGAGATTTTTATACTGGAGGACAGGAGGGGATTTTTTTGTTGCTGTATGTCTGGTGACTTTGTACAAGACCCTGGGGTAATCATAGAAGCATTACGAAAACAGTAATAGCAGCTTTATTGAAAGCACATGTTGTTGTGGACACACCCTCCTTGCTGTGATGACAATTAAGACAGAAATTCAGGAATTGGTATAATTTAGCAGCCAGCTATCCCACCCTTTGTGACAGGGCCCCAGAATGAAACCACAGCTCACTTCCCCTGCCTGATCTTTCTTTGAAATACGCATGTCAAGTGGTACTGGAAGATTTTAGTCTCTGAAAGGTGGCAGAGGGGAACACAGAGCAGAGTAACAACAAATGAGAGAGGAAAAAAAAAAGCCCCTGAATGAATGGAGAAGCTCAAGGTGGGATAACTCACAGCATGGGACAATCAATGTAAAAGCTTAAAAAGGAAATCTGCCCCTGTCTGGTGCTGGGTCTCCTCCTCCCCAGCCCTAAGTGCTACACAACCAAACATCGCATGTGTAGGGAACTGTATTAATCACATACAATTGTGCGAAACAGGTCATTTGCTCTTTGCAGCTGTTTCGCTTTAGGTTGCACAGTATTCAACGCCACAGTGATGATCGGTCCTGCATCTCTTCCTGCAGCCTTGGGCACAGCCCACTGGTGCCTCTCTGCAATTTAAGCCGTAGCTGCGCCAGGGGGGGCACATTCACACTCTGGAACTGTGACGCTGTGCCAACGATCCCGCACACCTACTGCCGCCTCGGGCAGACGGAGCCAGCAGGGCTGAGGTCCGCGTGCCCGAGCTTACAGACAAATGAGAGCAATTTTGGACACTGAGGCCGAGCATAAAAGAAAATGTATGGATCTTTCGGAAGCAGCAAAGGGTCCAGCTCTCTCGTGAGACTACTGACCTTCAAAAGCACCCAGATAAATCGTTTTCCCCAGGACTTCTAACAGTCTTGCATTAAGTCACTGTTGTAGAGGTTTTGCCCCCTTAATTCGCCCACTGATGCATCTCCTGACAGTCATTTTAGGTGTCCTTGTGGGTTTTTCTTGTTCTATTTGGGTTTTCTATCAAGCTTTGCAGCAGCCTGTCTCTCAACCTGGGTATTTCTTCAAGTCTTGAGCCCTTTCACTGTGGTAAGTCTCCACTACAGTATCCTGCTAGTAGAAGGGCATCAGATCCTTCATCATTTTAATTTCTTCTTCTTAGGTGTTCAGAAGGGAAAAGCTGCTGGGAAAGTGCCCTGGAGGGGGCAGAGGGCAAGGTAGGAACGTGGCCAAGTGTCCCATCCCATCTTGTCCGTACTTCTAGAAGGTCCTTTGGCTTACAGCCATGCTCCCTCAGCAAGCCTGGGCAGAGGTATTTTTTCGAGCAACACGAGTTTCTAATTCACGCCTTCCTTGCAACCCTTTACACGAGGTAGTGGAAAACTTCAACCATTGTAGCCACTAAATCAAAGAGGAAAAGAAAACACATTTTGCTTTACTGTGGAGGCCAAAGCTATGAGCTAATTTTACCAACCTTGCATACAACTTCTTGGACTGACTGAAAACACTGAGTTGCCTCTCCTAAGAGCATGCCGGCTTTGGATATTTTTGCAAAACCTTTTCACTTGGACATCTTTGTTGTTGGATTGTCCTTATTTGCTTTTTGCCAGGTATGCCGGTAATGCACCTTGTAGTTAGAAAGGGCTCTGGTATAAAAATCTCAGGTACTAAAAATATCTTCTGTGGGAGAATACTAGCCTGTTTCTCTCCAGAAGAGATTTTTTCTTCTTGATAATATGCTCCAGCTGTAGTGGATATCTGAAAGGAGGACTTCAAACCTACTGAGACACGGGCTTTTCCATTTGACTCACTCCTGCAGTCAGATCAGCTACTTCATAGAGAATGTTTTATAACTTGGCCTAGAGCTGTGTAAAATAATTCACCTTAGAACAGGCCAAATTTGGAATGTACAACTTCTTCCAAATGCTTCCACACCAGGAAGAAAAAAAATCACCAAATTTCTTTGCTGCTCTTTAGATGTATTTTTGAACTGGGCTAGTTTCTTTCTGGTTGTTGTCTTAGCTGACACAGGATGAAAAGGAGTTAGTCTACAGCAAAAGTCAGTTCTCCCCAAGTATGAAAAACAGTGGACCACCAATTCTCCCTTGCAAAATAACAGCACATCCCTGAGTCAAGGGAGTATCTATTCCAGCACAGGTTACAGGACTGTTGTGCTGCAAAAGCAAAAAAAATTTCTTACCGTAATTAAGAAGTTGATGCAAACTGAAACAAGCTCTCTCAGCTTTTTTTATTACTAGCTATCTGTATTTCTCCTGAGACAGCTACCTTGCTGCGCGTGCTTATGTATAAATGTGCTATGGCTCAAACAGTGGAGTGCCTGTTTTTTTAATGTCTTTGCACATCAAAAAGGATTTGCTGTTTGCTCTCTCAATGGTTACGCTAGATTGGGCATATTTTTCTGACTTCTCCTAGAGGCACGGCTAGGACTACTTAATGGAAAAGAGCAGACTGCTATTTCAGTTTGGGAATTGTGAGCAAGTTTCTCCACCGTGGTCCAGGCAGGGGATCTCAAAGCCAAAGTGGCCTCAGCCCACCATTACCAGTAGCTGGCACAGAGGAAGGACAGCTGACATTAAACTTCTCTTTACTGGTATTTTACCCCACACCGGTCATGGGGCAAAGGACAACCTGCCTGCTCAGGCAGCCAACTAAGTCCAAGCTCTACCATGTGGGCGTTTGCTGGGGATGGAAGATGTTCATCTCGGGTGGTGGTTGCCCAAACAATTATTCCAGAGAAAGATTACTGCAGGGTCAGGTCTTATTTTTTGTAAGAAAACAACTGACTAATAAATAGCATATCCTGCTCTCAAACACACCCATCTCAAAAAATCTCTTAAACCCAGCACGGCGTTTCAAGTGCTAGTTCCTCTGAAACACCAAACGTCTCTGGTGCTCAGGGGCCTCCCCAGTGAGACCCATGGTGCTGGTCCAACCCGAGGCAGGTGTGGTGCTCTCTGCTGCTTTGAGGAAGGTCTCTCGCTTGGGATGAACGATGCCAACAGTCCTGGTTTCATTCTCATGCAGAACTAGCAAGACCTTTAAATCTTCAAATGTTAAAGAGAGTCGAATATAATTTACTGACTGTAGGCTCTTCTCCTGATACATGCTGCAGTCAGGCTGGGAGAGCTATTCCCAATACATCCCCATGTTGACAAACCCTGCCTCTGCCGAGTAATCCTCCCGAGGGGCTGGTTTGGAGGTTCATGCACATTGTTCTCCTCTAACTACGTGGTCCAGAGCCGTGGCTAATCTCCCTCCCATAGATGACAGACCCTTTTCTTCAGCTAATCTGTCTTGAACCTCTGCATCCCGCAGTGATCTGCTATCTCTGCTCTGTGCTCTCAACTGCTGAGAAGCAATGCTGGGGAAAACCTGTCCCTCCCAGCGGCCCTGTGCCTTGTAACTTGGCTTTCCCTGCTCAACATTAGTTAGCTCTTCAAATGTTATAAAAGAGCAAATATGCTGTAAATGCTTGCAGTGCCTGCATATAAGACTCTCTGCTAAAAACCGGTATTTTTATCCTCATTATGATTCCTTACAGAATCACAGAATGATCAGGGTTGGAAGGGACCTCTGGAGATCATGTAGTCCAAACCCCCTGCCAGAGGTGGCATCAACAGTGACTGCACTCCGTGGTTAATGATCCCAGGTATTTGTAGACATATTTCTCAGCATTTTAAAGCAATTTGTTCAAGCAGCCAAGAAGCCAGAATGGGGCTCGTTATAATTAGAGTAGTTGCCCCCGGAAAACTCTGTATTCATCACATTTGTTCCATGCTTCAAACACGAGGGGAAAAGATCTCATTTTGTGGCAGACAGGTCCAGAACAGCACACTGGAGCCTCTACTGTCCAACAGCTGTGCTTCTACATTATTTATAACTTCTATACATCGGCATTCTGCATGCACATTATGTCACCTCGTTACAGTCAAGATTATCTCATCGGCAAACTAAGGCACCACTTTAACAGGTGATAGTTTTTTAATCCTAAATTGCTCTGTAAACCACAACAAATATCTTACCGGTCTGAAATAATTGGCTTTTTATTTTATATTGGCTTACGTGAAAGAACTGGCTTTTTATTTTGTTTGTTCTTACAGTATTTTTGATCTTTAAAGTGGTGAATCAAAATGTTAATCCCTAGTTAATCTCTAAATCTATTTCAATTAAGTCTGAACAGCAGCCTGACCTACATTCGTTTCTAGTCAAAAATAGGCTAAGATA
Source organism: Ibidorhyncha struthersii (assembly GCA_013398815.1). Taxonomy (NCBI): domain Eukaryota; kingdom Metazoa; phylum Chordata; class Aves; order Charadriiformes; family Charadriidae; genus Ibidorhyncha; species Ibidorhyncha struthersii. The sequence continues at coordinate 195,353 of VZSZ01003852.1, forward strand.
TACTCAAGAGGGTCTTCTTCAAGGGTGGAGGAGTTCTCACTCTTCCAGATACTTCATAGGTTACATGAAGAAGCAGCAGAACAGTTTTCTTTAAGAAAAGGAAATGCTGTCGTAAAACCAACATAAGTTGCCAAGCCTCCACCCACTCCTTTCTCAGACAAGGGCACCACTCAGCTCTCAGCCTTCCCCTCCTAAGTGGGTCGCAGAGCCACTTCCCATGGCTGTACCGCAGAGAGCAACGTGTGCTGCAGCCCTGAGAAAGGTGGGGAGAAAATGATCAGCCTCCCGTGCTGCTTAGGGCAGCTCCTTATTAGAAAAACACAGTGGGATTTCTGATTTGCTCAGAGGTCTAGCGATGCATTACACAAATTCCTTCAAATGCCTGCAAAGTTAGCACCAGAACAGGACAGGAGAGGACAGTACACAATAGGATAGGATATTTCAGTTGGAAGGGACCCTAAATGATCATCTACTCCAACTGCCTGACCACCTCGGTGCTGACCAAAAATTAAAGCATATTATTAAGGACACTGTCCAAATGCCTCTTCTTGAACACTGACGGGCTTGGGGCATCGATGACCTCTCCAGGAAGCCTCTTCCAGGGTTTGACCACCCTCTTGGTAAAGAAATGTGTCCTCGTGTCCAGTCTGAACCTTCCTTGAGGAGTCTTGGTTAAATTATCTTTTGGCTTGTTTGTGCCCGTGGACATAGGCTTCAGTTCACGTGCACGCAGCAATTCACAGAAGCTTTCTTTCAGGGTTGCTTGCCCTCAGTTTTGCCGCTTTTGTCCAACAATGCCGCGTGCCTTTATTTATTCCCTTGGACAATCAACGCTATAGCAGCTCCACCACTACAGCAACACCCCACATACACAGAGATCTCTTCCAAGGATGGGCTGCCAACACATCCACTTCACATTAAACGAAGAAAGGTACCGCAGAGATAATCCAGGTAGTGAACATGTCCTTTCACGACGGTCATCCCAGCATAAGCCAGCTTCTTGTTTGCACCTCCCCAGGGATTTGCATACACTGTCCTGCTGTTCCCAGTAAGCTGGATGTGCAGAGGATGATGAAATGAAGCCTAATTCCCTACACACAAAAGTCTTGCAAGTGAAACAGAAAGCTGACAGATCATTCGTTGTCTTCAAGAGCTGGCATGAAATACGTTAGCAGAGTTCCCACATCTCATCTTGCACGTGTATCCATTTAACAGAACTAACCAGTAGAAATTAGCATCTCTTACTAACCTTGATTAAATAGATCTTATTTGAGTGAAGAAAGGGAACCAGGTACAAACTGATAAAGGGTCACGCCTGTTCCTACAACAATTCCAAGACAGTTTTATCAGAGTCTGTCACTGCTTCAATGCAGTTTCCATCTCCAAACAGAAGTGCCGCCCATTCTCCATGTGAGGAAGGGCTCGACTTTTGGCTCCGGGGCGCACAGGCCAATACACCCGCTCCCCCAGCTGATTTTTGCCCTGGCTCATGATGAGCCAGGATCACATCACCTCTGCAGGCTGGAAATAAAGCAGACCTTGATGAATAGCGGACCTCACGCGTCAGGAGGTGGTCACATGCACCAGTATCTAACACAGCGTGTGCGTTGTTCTACACAGGAAAAAAAGAGCTCACAGGCTTTCCTCCTCCTGCCCTCTGCAGCTCCCCACTGAAGTTCACACTTGTTCCCATTTTCTAAAGAAATAATAAACCTGTCAATTTCTGGCCACCGAGAAGCTGCTTATCCAGAAGAACTGTATATTCCCTGCTACTTTCAGTTAAGAAAAAGTTTACAGAATTTGGTAAACATAATACAGCAGCTTCTGCTTCGTGGAGTGGTGCAGATAAGAACCCAAAGGAGCTCAAGGCTCCAGCAGAGCATGAACCTCTGTTTACAGCCCTTTATAAGTTTATCCATGTTATTTTAAAAGCAGATTACACTTACATGAAACATTAGCATTGTAGCAGATTGAAGTTGCCCAAAATTAAAAATTGCATCCTGATTCTTCTAAAAACTGTTTGGGTTATAATCAGCATTTAATTAGCCTTATACATCTTTCTGAAATCACCCAAAGCTAGGAACTGATTAAGCAGCCATCAGACTTTTGTGCAAGAGCTCCATTTGAATATAATTTCCAGCTGCACTGTGACATGGAAGGTTTATAATCTGCAGAAAATCGTTTTCTGCAGGTAACCACTACAAATCACAGATATTGCTGTACATAAAAGCTGTACAAGTGATCAGTGAATTAAAAGCAAACAACGATTGTGTTATATATTATCATAGATGACGACAAAACAGAACCCAAAGGATGTAAAAGACACAATGACGTGTGTTTGCATGAATGGTAATAGCAAAACAGCGGTTAGAATTTAACACGTATTCATTTTTCTGTTTTTCTTTTGTTGGCAACAACACAGCCAGCATAACACATCTGGACACTTTCAGACATGATTTTGAACTGACACCAAAAAATACCGATGCCCACCACACACAGCACGTGACGTGCTTTAGTTCAGCGTGGGCATTTCTTCGCCCCGGGGTCAGGGTTCCCACGCTGTGGGCATTCATGCTGCCAGGCGCATGACAATGCCCTTGTGTTTGCCCTGCACGCCCTGACAACCAAATGATATTTCTCAAGAGGGCTTTCGCAGTCACTGAGGGATAAACGGTTAACACTCGGTGCTCACCTTGAGCCTTACCGCAGCCCCAGGTGTCCCAGATGGCTCCTCTCCTAAGGCTCTTAGGCAAGCTAGCACCTTGACACCACTACCCAATAGCGGGCACTGACTTTCCTGCTGCAGTTTAGCATCAGTTTAACAAAGCCAATTAAAAACCTCTGCCCGGTTAATCTGGTGCGACCTCCCCTGCAGACCGGTCTTAACCAAGCACTACTGGGGACAGAGGAAAGAAGCTGTAAGGAGGGAGGTCATGCTCAGCTTCTCCACTGTCTCGCCTTTCGGCAATGTTAATTCCCCACAGGACAGGCAAGTTCAAGGATGAGCCCTGACAACCCACTGGCATCACGTCCCCTTCAGGAGCATCCCTTTAAAATGCATTTTCAAGGAATCCTCTTTCTAAAATTTGTTCAACAAACTCATTCAAAGCCACTGTATATTAATAGCCTTACCTATAGAAGCCTTGGTTATCATATGCCATGTTAGTCACATCATCAAATACAGATTTATTCCTGAGTTTCTTATTGTTGTTGTTATTGTTTCTTCCCTTAAAACCAAAGTAAGCGGCTTGCATGTGCTCTAGTTCTTCAGTTCTGAGCTGGTACCACAGCTGCATATCTCTGTGAATAAAGCAAGGGGTAAAATACAATACTGTGATAAACGGCGGTATATCTGAGCTTTTATCTGACCACAGCCCCGACTCTCTAGAGTTTAAATATAAATCCAGGTTTACTGAAGACAGCACTTAAACACATGCTGAACTTCAAGTGTAAGCCAAATTTCCAGAGAGCTGCTTAAATACCTTAAGGCAAGGAGTTCTTAAATAGCATAAATATCATTCTGAGCACCTATGGAGAGTTCAAAGGAACAAAACCGCAACAATTACGTCAGTTTGGTTCAGTGGATTTTGAGACTGCAGCTAATAGGAAAAGTCACGTAAGGCATGATGTTGTGTCAGTGTTCTCATGGACCTTCATCAGTGACGCCACGTCACGCCAGATCCTGTTGTATGCGAAAAGGCTACAGACTATCCCCATTTTGTGGAATAAATTCTTTCAGGAAAAGAAAAAAAAAGTATTTTCTGTGAATTTTTGCAGCGCTGCCATTCCTAAGGGTTCCAAAATCACCAGGCACGTTGCAAAGATGAATTGACTTAAAAACGGAGGAGACAGGTAATGTTGCCTTTGTTGAGAGCAGGGCTTCTTCGGTTGCCTTCAGGATTTCCTTCTGGAAATGCTCAAGGTGCTTTTCATGCTGCTCTCTACAATTCTGGGGCAAAAAAAAAAAAAATCACAATTTCTTTTCTTGTTTTTAAAGGAAATCTAAGATTCACATAATCACAGACATTCACACTAGCTGATGGGACAAGATTAGATTGTGAAGGCTGGCAATGCTGATTTTGGTGTCATTTCTGTCCTCTTAGGATGCGATCCTGCTCCTACTGAAGAAAATGGCAGCAAGGCTCATGCAGAGGGACAAGGTCTGTGAGGAGGCTAAATTATGTGAGGATTTTCAGCAGCCTTTGACCTTTTTCTCTCCAAATGCAGGGATAAAAAAACAAGATGGCACTTCAAAGATCATCAGATACCTTGGGAGACAGGTTCGTAGGGAGAGGTGATCCCTTCTAGCAGACCAACTAAAAGAGCCATAAAAAGTAAACAGGCAGACTTCAAAGCACAAGGCAAGATGAGGACATCCTCCCTACCCCACAGGTACTGACTACCTTTCCCTTCAGCGATGGTCTGAGACACTTAGTTAACTAATTCCCTACCAAATATTCTCATTTTGTATTAAGTTATCAAGCCTGCAGCTTCTCTTCAGGTGAATGCTTTGTGCATCCGAAAGTCAATCCACATTTTCCAGCTACATCAACTGACCTCACAAAAGAGATCTTCCCTACCTGCAGACCCGCACGCACTTGTGGCTTTGGATGCTGCCAGCTGCTGCAGCAGTGCTATCACCATATCTGGCGCGCTGTGGCACGGGCTGCGGGTCGGGCAAGTTTCCTGCCGGGATGCGTTACTCTTTCTGGTGTGACAAGCTTCTACAGGAATGGATGGAGAGCAGCGCTGAGGAGAAGGACTTGGGGGCGCTGGTGGATGAGAGGCTCAACATGAGCCAGCAATGCACTGGCAGCCCAGAAAGCCACCGGCATCCCAGGCTGCATCCCCAGCAGTGTGCCCAGCAGGGCGAGGGAGGGGATTCTGCCCCTCTGCTGCACTTGGGGGAGACCCCCCCTGCAGTGCTGCCTCCAGGCATCTGGACAGGCTGGACCAATGGGCTGAGGCCAACGGTATGAGGTTCAACAAGGCCAAGTGCTGGGTGCCGCACTTGGGTCACAACCCCATGCAGTGCTACAGGCTTGGGGCGGAGTGGCTCCATAGCTGCCCGGCAGAGAAGGCCCTGGGGCAGTGTGCCCAGGTGGCCAAGAAGGCCAACAGCATCCTGGCCTGTATCAGGAATAGCGTGGTGAGCAGGACTCAGGAGGTGATCATCCCCCTGTACTCGGCACTGGTGAGGCCCCACCTTGAGTACTGTGTTCAGTTCTGGGCCCCTCGCTACAAGAAGGACATTGAGGTGCTGGAGTGTGTCCAGAGAAGGGCAACAGAGCTGGTGAGGGGTCTGGGGGACAAGTCTTATGAGGAACGGCTGAGGGAACTGGGGCTGTTCAGCCTGGAGAAGAGGAGGCTGAGGGGAGACCTTATCACTCTCTACAAGTACCTGAAAGGAGGTTGTAGAGAGATGGGGACTGACCTCTTCTCCCTAGGGAC
>VZSZ01003852.1:200855-223072 GCA_013398815.1 Ibidorhyncha struthersii
GGATTTGCCATCCCTGGAGGTGTTTAAAAAAAGGGCAGACGTGGTACTTGGGGATGTGGTTTAGAAGTGGTTTTGTCAGGTTAGGGTAATGGTTGGACTCGATGATCTTAAAGGTCCCTTCCAACCTTAACGATTCTATGATTCTATGATTCCAGCTCGGGGGGTCCCAACAGCAGAAGGACACGGAGCTGGTGGAGCTGGGCCAGAGGAGGCCACAGAGATGATCAAAGGGTTCAGCTCAGATAAGAGAAGGCTCCTTAGAACCCCTTCCAGTCCCTAAAGGGGCTCCAGGAGAGCTGCAGAGGGACTCTTGATCAGGGAGGGGAGCCATAGAATGAGGGGGAATGGTTTTAAACTGAAAGAGGGGAGATTTAGAATAGGTATTAGGATGAAATTCTTTACTCTGAGGGTGGTGAGCCCCTGGCGCAGGTTGCCCCGAGAAGCTGTGGCTGCCCCATCCCTGGAGGTGTTCAAGGCCAGGTTGGATGGGGCTTGGAGCAACCTGGGCTGGTGGGAGGTGTCCCTGCCCAGGGCAGGGGGGTGGGACTGGATGGTCTTTAAGGTCCCTTCCATCCCAAACCAATCTATTATTCTATGGTTCTACATGGACAGTTTCTCCAACATCTCAGTTGCCTTCTGGCAGTGGGACCAAGCTACACAATGTCTATAGCGCTCCCAGGTTCTCCCCCAAGAGCGGGGCTCAGTTGTGGACAGTCTGGATTGGAGCAGCTCCTTCAGGAGGCAGTGAAGGGAGGACAGAGAGCAGCAGGGAACTGAAGCTCCCAACAAAGGGAATCATTTTATGTCCTTATGACAGAATCAGGTCAAAGTGTCCGGTCTGAAGGGCTTTTCCTTCATAAGAGAAAAATATCAAGTCATCATAGTCATGTGAACAGCTAATTTGGACAAAACTCCATTTAAAATAAATGAAAAACAAGGTCTTCAATATGAATAGTCTTATCAAAAAGAAAAGTAGCAATTCCAAAAATTCCAATCAACCCTTTAATTTCAAAAACTATTTCATGCTATCAGTGAAAACCTAATATTATGAACGACACCAAAGACTTTCTTTTTTGCTTCACAAAATCCTTTCAAGGGAAATAGAAAATCTGTATTTTGGTTACAATCAGAAGACAAAATCCTACGTCCTTCCAGCACAGCACTGTGACAGCTTTAAGCGTGCTTTGCGGACACTGAGGGCTTTGATGGTTTTGACACAGGTAGATTAATTTTCCCAGCTGTGTTCAAGGAAAGCAAAGGAAAAACAGAAAGAGAGAGAGAAGAAGGGAAAAGGCAGCCAATCTTAAATAATTCAAGGACAGAAAGACTGGGCCAGCAAGTAAGACTTGTATGTTCAGCTTCTGCATAATCCTGGGTAAATCCAGATCTGCCCAGGCCGCTGAGGTCATCTGATATTAACAGATATTAGGTGCCTAAATACTCTTGAATTCCAAGTATCTCTATGCCTAAAGGCTGACCTACAATTTAAGGATTTTAAGTAATTAATGTCATTGCGGTATTGTGGGCATCGAGTCCTTTGAAGCTCTCTGCGATCACAGCAATGGCGTCCATATGACGTACAGTCTTATACCGGTTTTAAAAATCTTTTCTTGACATACCTCTGAGTCCTCCTCCTTTCACTTTTCTTCACACACTTGATAAGACAGCAAGTGAGAAAAGCCATGGACATCAGCAGAATGACAGCACAGCTCACGATGGAGGCAATCACTGCGACCTTAAATCCAAAAGTCTCGTATTTTGATATGGCTGCAGCAAAGCAAACACAGAAGCACGTTTCTAAGGTCAACCCATGAATTTGTCTTTCACATTTTCATTAAACCATGCCGAAACCTACCTGCTTCACACTTCCGCTAATAATAGCTCAGTGAGGACTTTCACATTAGTATGTGTCCAGACACCAGAGTACAGTGGCTTCAGCTTAGAGCTATGCAAGCCTCGAACTGGGCTATTTAAAAACCTCCCGTTTACAAGCCACTAATGAATTGTTCACAAGTATTTCACCACTGCAATTAAACAGACACACTGCCTTTAGCACTGCAGTAGCTAAAAAGCACAACTTTGTCGGCATAGCAAGTGCAGATGAGCTACCAGGCTCTTCATAAGCAATTGTTAACACGGACTGGAGCTGCAAAACCAAATACTGACGGGGGTAAATGGGGTTAGCCCTTTAGCCCTTTACCCCTTTAGAGCTAAAGAAGCCCTTTAGAGCAAGGACAGTTCCATATAATTACACCCTATCTGGCAGGCAGTGAACAACAGGTCTTCCTCTGCTTGGGGAACGACGCAGGATGGGAGAAGGGACAGTCTCTGCAGCACTGAGTGTTCATAGTGGTCTGATGCTGGAAGTGAATTATCCAGACAAAAGGAGGAGGTGGAACGTGGCGTGGCCCAGCTAACCTGGATCTCTGCCAGCTCGTTTGGAGCACCAAGCATGTCTTGCTTCAAAACTCATCTAGTTCTTCCAACACTGTGATGACCACATCAGAACCGGTTCGGCTGAGCTCCACACAAAGCTTTGTGTTTCTGCAGCCTCTGGAGGGAAGGATTTCTCTCCTTTTTCTTTAATGGAAACTCTCAAATGAGAGAGAAGGATAGATGAGCTGGTGAAGAGGGCGGTAGGTGTCTAAAAGACTCATCCATCTCCCGATGATGTAAAATTACAGAAGCTCTGAGACACAGACTGAGATTCTGAAAGCTCAGAGGTACCATGTTTTGCTTGGGCCCACTTCTAGTCAAACTACTAAACCACCTTATAATAAATAAGAAGGAGCACAGCGTGAAAGGTAGTTAATGTTGTTGCCATTCAAACATGCTCTGTCAATATGGTAACTTTCCCATGCGGCTGCCCACAGGAAGCAACCTAAAATTGTTCAAAAAAATACCACTGTGTTCCTTTTACAGAAAAAAAAATCTTCAGAAAAGAATGCCAGGAGATTAGAGGGTTTGCAAATGCGCTTGCACATTAGTTGGTCATATCTATACATTTTCTAAAGCAGGGTACAGCTTGTAGCTACAGAGCCACAGTTACTCCGGGTATGACACTCCCAGAGTTGGTGATGTGAGATCAGGCATAAATCTGACCGAGTCTTTTCTGTGTCATGGTAATGAATGATGTCAGAACACATATGGAGCACAATTACAGTTGGTGGGGGCAACTTTGAAGGAAGTTGGATTTGTCTTTTTCCTTGCACAGATGTCTAGAATTAATCCTAACATTGTAGGAGATAGGCAAGGCAAAATAAACACAATTCAGCCCAAAGGGACTGGGAATGGTTTGGAAAGAGCCTTACGCTTGCAGGAGGGCACGCCGGCTGTCCACTGGGTACTGTTCCCTTTCCAAACACAGGTGATGAAGCCCGGTCCCTCCAGCTGGTGGTCAGCAGAGCACTGGAATGTTATCACCGTCCCCACGGCCGTGCCGTTGCCGTGAATGACCTGCAGCATGCCGAGCTGGGGAGGGAAGATGCGGCTGCACTGCCCTGCAGAACAAAAACAAAAAGGGAGACAATGCAGAGCCAGAGCCAAAAGCGAAGGTCCTCTTTAATTTTATTGCATTCAGATTGTAAATCAGTCCAAGTTAATGGTGAAAACAAACAACAGACCTCAGGGTGGGCGATGCTGACTGCTCTGCCGAGTGCCAGCCCAAGGCCAAACCCCCTTTGGTGCCATTCAGCAGCTCCACCGCCCTCACCCCTGGCACAAAGTGGGGTTTTACTCATCTTGCAACATTATCTACTTAGACTGGTATGTATTGACCTTTTCTTAATAGAAAAAAAAGAGTCATTCTGTGAGCGGCGTGGTCTCCTGTGGATTCCTGTCCTGTTGGACTCTGTGTTTAATTAGGTACTCGGGCTGGCGCCTTCCATGCGGGGAGTGTTCATAACACACTGTCCCCCACGCAGGCTTTCCAAGATCTAGTGGATCGAGCGGGTCCAGAGGAGGCCACGAAGATCATCAGAGGTGCTGGAGCCCCTGTGCTGTGAGGACAGGCTGAGAGAGTCGGGGGTGTTCAGCTCAGAGAAGAGAAGGCTCCAGGAAGACCTTAGAGCCCCTTCCAGTCCCTAAAGGGGCTCCAGGAGAGCTGCAGAGGGACTCTTGATCAGGGAGGGGAGCCATAGGATGAGGGGGAACGTTTTTAAACTGAAAGAGGGGAGATTTAGAATAGGTATTAGGATGAAATTCTTTACTCTGAGGGTGGTGAGCCCCTGGCCCAGGGTGCCCCAAGAAGCTGTGGCTGCCCCATCCCTGGAGGTGTTCAAGGCCAGGTTGGACGGGGCTTGGAGCAACCTGGGCTGGTGGGAGGTGTCCCTGCCCAGGGCAGGGGGGTGGAACTGGATGGTCTTTAAGGTCCCTTCCAACTCAAACCATTCTATGATTCTATGATCACATATTGCAGCATTTCAGTCTACTTGGTACCATCTTTCCATGACCCCATCTTTCATGAGCACTGCACCTCTGTTGGTCGTGGCTGAAATGAGCCAGTGGGTTCAACAGCCACTCTACAAGGAGGGGACAGAGACATATACATACAGCACAAGTACATTCAACTTAGCTCCACTTTCAAGTGACAAGCTCTGCTTTATAGTGTATCACTCATTTTTAGTACATTCTTGCTCATTTGGCTGCGCTCTTTCTATTTCTTTGTTGGTCATACAGCTGTTCTTAGAGTCACGGAGCTGTTCTCCTCTTGGCCACCTAACATCAGCCATTAACTTTATACATTGGGCTTTATTGTCACAACATCCCTTGTTTCACACTCATTTAAAACACAAATTTTAATGATTGGTCATTAAGACAACATATAATATCCAGATATGCTTCTAAGATAACAACAATAAATACATTCTTCTGGGTCTGTACATTTGCACTGGCAGAATCTGGAAACTGTTTTACATCATATTTTTTATCAAACATATTCTAAATACCAGCACTGCTTCTGCATCGGAGTCAGAGTTCCCTGTCTTTCACTGGATTTCCAAATGACTTCAGCAGACTGAGAGGCAACTGTGCTGCGGTTGCAAGACCAGAGTCAGGAGCACTAGGATAACATGCACAAAAATGAAAAGGGGGAAAATACGCTTCCCCCACTCACAAGCAAAAAGAAATGTAGAGTTTTAATAGCCTCCTTGAGAACAGCTTGACAGAATGACATGTTGGTAGCAAATCCATTTTATTTTTAATACTAACGCTCCCACCGGTCCTTGATTAACATTAAGCTTCTACAATCAAACCGCAGCAGACCAGCTTACTACCTATCTTCAATTTACGCTCTTAAAAACCCCAGTCCTCTGGAACAGAAACCCCAAAAAATCTCAGCAAAAGCCCAAACAAAAGCCACAGTGACAATTACTGGTCTAATCTACTAAGTAAATATGTACTGAGGACTTGCTTTTAAAAACATGCCTCTTTTAATGCCATGGACATTATCTCTGTTTGTTTTGCCACTTCTTTCCGTCTCTTACTATAGCAGCAACTTGCCTCAGTGAGAGCAAATATTTTATTGAGGGTCTTTTCCCTTCATCTCTTGTCCTTCCCTCCAACACCCTGTTACTGGAACACATAGGATGTGTGCACTGGACAAACTGCCTCCTCACATCAGGTGAGCATTACATGTTGGGGCTTTTCTTTTTGCCTTAATCACTCAGAGACTTACTGTTAAAAACTATTGTCCTAAACTGCAAAATATCTACCTTTTTGCATTTTACACTTTCCAGGCTACTTTTAGATACCGGATCGCATAGAGTTCACATCGGTGACAACTCCAGCTGCATGAGATGCAGAAAGTAATTCAGAGCCAAACTTGATTCAAAGTATAGCTGCTCAGCCACCATAGCAGCCCTCATTACATGCTTCCAGCAGACTTGCCAGTTTACCTGGACTTGTTATTCAGCCTTTGCTCTCCAAAGAATACATCATTTGGCACTGGATCCTTTCTTTCAAGACGTATTTCATTTAATCCAGCATTGACCATACTGTGTAACACGTGCAGCTGTAGCTGGTTCAGCTGCTCTTGACCCTCTCCTGCTCCATCCTTGCCCAGGACAGTATATGCTGAGGGATTAAAACCTCTGGATCTTCGGGACCTTTTCAGCATTATTCCTCAGCCATGGACTTACAATTTTTTCTTCACTTCACCGCTATAAAGATTTCTAACAGCCCACAACCCATGGGTATTGGCTATTTCCTCGCCTTGGCCAGGGCCGTGTCATCCCCAGGGGATTGTTCCCGTGTGAATGTAATTGGGGCAGGGACCCCAGAGGCTCACCTTAACGACAGCTAATGACAGCGAAGCTTTTGAAAGCTTCTACACCTGCCTTTACACAGCTGCTGAGCTGAAAGCTCATCAACTGCATGTCACGTATCTGCATTTGGCCAGAGCAGAAATACCATTTCTTCTTCTAAGAGCTTTTTAACACAATTTCTTCCCCCAAAACATTACATGTGACGCTAATTTTTGCTTTTTACAAATGCTTTTATTGAAATGCATAGATGGATTTTTGCTGGTGTGACTTTGTGAATTTTATCCAAGTTTGGATTTAGTATCTCTGGCTAAAGTTTGCCCTAGTTTTCATCAGCAATGGTCTTCTAATAACTCATTTGTAAAACCGCTCCTGTAAGCTCTAGCATCCTTTGCTATTAACTATCTATCATGTTTTTGCATTTATGTGCTGCATTCACTGTTCTGCTGGGTTAATTTTACCCTTCTACCTCCAGAAAATCATTGTTTAGGTAAACTTCCATCCTCGTATTTATATAAGCAGATGTTCCATATAGATTTATCCTTTGAGTACTCTTCAGGCATGTTTATCTGACTAAATCTACTACAATCAAGAATTTTATTATTATTATAAATATTTATATTTATGTATTTATATTTTTGTTTTCAGCCAAGGCTGGTGTCTGAGGCTGCACTGCCTCCTGAAGTAAAACACAAATACTGCATAAACATTTGCGCTGACCAGATTTACATCTTGATTTATATTTTCTAACTATCTAGAAGATACCACGTTCAGGTCTTGGGTTGCAGTAACTGTTAGCACCCAGAAATGTAAAATGGAATAAACCCCTGAATTATCGTTGTTCACATATAGTGCAATAGCTGCATCTCAAACCCCACAGATCTATGCCTGACAGCCAGCACCTAAAGCCAGGAAGAATGCTTGAGGAATTAACAACCCATCGGCCATGTCTACATAGTTTAATAGTAAACATGAAAATTCATGATGTGTTGTTTAGTTGTGCTTAGCTTCATGGCATTGTTCCTAGACTTGATACGTGTCTCCAGCGCCTAGTTCCCATTACTCCTCCTGATGTTCTCCATGCCCAGGCTCATGCTCTGCTTACACTTCCAGATTCCGGCTACTACTTCCAAGCTCCAGAAGAAAACTCACTTGCTGACACATCCCTATGAAGCAAAGGATGGAAATATTAGTTTTTTTACTTATTTTGAAGTCCAACAGAAGTTGTGAGGACTCTCGCTTGTTGATTTCACCCACTGAAAAGGATTAACAAACCTCCTTGCCCACCCCACGTACGGTGCCACCGCACAGCATCAGCTCTGGCGAACCGAGATGACCATCAGCCATCAGCTGGCCATTTCCCTTCAGGGCACAAAGAGCTGAACACCGTCAAGTCCCTGCAGCTTCTTGGAAAGCAAAAGATGATTTATACACATGCATTTCTTAGCTTGGCTTCGCACTAAGAGGAATACCCAATGTACAAAAAGTATCTGAATCTGCTGCGACTGTCTGCCAGCACAGAAGAAGGGCATTGGCGATAACAAATAACCAGATTATTTCATATTTCAATAACTGTCCTCAAAGTAAAGGCACTAAAGTCTAGCATACTCCACATATTCTTAATTCACCCAAACAACTGTGTTCAGAACTAGCCACATACATCATTTCCAGGCACTGAAAAACAGAGAGCAATGCAAGAATTAAGACAAAATAATCCAAAATATCTCTGCTCATGCACAGCCAGGATTATCTGTACTGCAGTATCGGTTTGTCAGAAAGAGTTACCATATGGTTTCATTGTCAACAAGCTGCAGATTTATGTTTTGCTGATAAGAAAACAGAAATGAGAGAGCAACCTAGGCACACTTGCCCGTTAAACATTTCCTGTGCTCCCTCCATAGCGAAACATAGAGACTAAAAATCAAAGGCATCACATAAGTATATACCAAAATGATCTAAACCACAGTAATAATTACCTGAAAGCACGTTACCAAGACTGCCACTCGCTGTTTGTGCAGAAAGGGAGCAATCCATGACTTCGCCTCATTATTCCCATACACATGTAACTCAAGCCTTTGTGTTGCTTATTGTTGACTATTTAATGCAACTAAAACACGCTGGAATAACCAGATGCCAGAAAGAGACAGAACATTAGGTTCTATAAACCCTGCAGAAAATAAACATGCTGATATTATTTCTGCAAGTCTATTTTCCTACAGAAGCACGCCTTAGAAATTAATGTCCCTGAAGTCACAGGCATAATGTTGAACATCCGCAGCAGCCTTGCAGAAGAGCTCTTGGAAGAGCTCGCAATGTCAAAAAGCAAAAAAAAAAAGCAGCTAGAAGTGCAATATGAAATAAAGCAGATGTAGTAAAGCATCTTGTGTGAGTGAAATCGCCTGGCCCCGGCATCGGTCCCCTCGCGACCGTCGCTCCGGTCCCTCGCAGAGCTGGCCGTGAGTCCTGCCGGGGCCAGGCTCTTCATGGCACAAAGTGCTGCAACAACGAACGGCTACCAAGAGTGCTCATCCTCCCATTAGAAAATTCAGACACTGGCACGGCTTTTTAAGAAATTAGTGTTAAACGTGACACCAAACCAGCAGTAAAAGAGAGTGACCGAGGTCCCGGCTCTTGAACAAGGTCCCCAGCTGTGCCGCAGCCACCGGGCAGCATGCGATGGAGACTTCTTACTGCTTGGTGGCACCAGGTAATGACCTGCTTCCACCTTTCCTAACAAAAGCACAGGTCAGCAATGGCATGATTTGACCTTTCCTACCTATTTCACTGGTTTCTGAGAGTCACTATAAAGCCAAGATGCTGGAAAGCTGTTATAGACCTGTCTGCCTTCCATCGCACGGGCATGGCCCCGCAAAGTTATTCCCCTGGGGGAGGTGTGGGAGGTCCAGGTGTGGCACAAACCACGTTGCACCAAACTCCAGCCCTCTGCACACAGGGGACTGTAACGACCACCTCCGTCAGGCAGGGCCAGGCTGGCCCACCGTTGCCCAGGGGACCTTCACTCTCTGGAGGCTGATGGAGACCCGGAAGAACTGCAACAGCAGCCACGCAGGTGGCTCTTCCCTCAGGCCAGTCCCATGGAGGAACCATCTGGACAACTGCAGACAATGGAATATGAAGGTACCTACAGAAGACATCTGTCGGAGCACACAGTCCAAAAAAAGAAACGCAACTTGTTAACGATACATGGGTCTGGCATCTGCCTGATTTCAGCATCGCCAAACGAAAATACTCCCTGTAAAACATTCTGGGTTTCTATTGAAAAATTAATTTTAGAATTGTGAAAGAGGGAACCCCATTTCTGATCATTCTCAGAGGCCACCATTGCACATTTGTGGACATGCTTTTTTTAAAAACGCTCATTCTCCCATTGAACAGGAATTTCCATGTAATGAAGAGAGGAGGAGGGAAGGGGAGAAAACAGGTATTTGAAGCGAGTTTCTTTCTGTGCTTACACATCCATACTCAGAGGAGCTCTGCTCACGGCAGTGTTATAGCAGATACCTGAGGCTTGCTCCTACCAAATTACCTCTTTTTTTTTTTCCCTGGTCTGTTTTGCAGGTAAAACTGATTTTTCAACACGCTGTTTGCAACATAATTAACAACACACAATAGCTCTGCAGCGTGACAGGGTGCTGGGAGCTCCACCCCAGGCTGAGCCTCATTGGTTGAGTTTTGGGCAGTGTTGCTTTCCTTCTCAGCCCAACCTGTCCAGGGTCACTGGTGAGGCAGGAGACCCCAAGACAAGTAAGCACATCTCAGCATCCTGCGTGCTTCCTCGTGCACTGCTGCTTTCCATGGGGAGCGCTCCTGCGATTTCAGTTCAGCCAGGGCAGCGTTTGGGCAGCGGACAGAGCAGGATCCTTCCTGGCTCAGAGCAGGGAAGGGTGCGTGTACAGAAGAAGAGAGAAGTGAACACACCCAGAGGAAAGAAAGAAATGGCACAGCATCAAACGCCAAGCAGCTCGGAAATGCGAGAGGGGCAGGAGCGCTCACCAACGCGACCTTGTCAGGCAAATGAGCAGCAGTCCAGACCCAACTGCTGTTGGATGCTGGGGAATCGGATCCTCCTGAGCCTCTTCCCCCAACTGGACAAAGCTGGTGTGAAGGTGGAGAGAAGTCGTGAGCGGGGCATTAGATCACCTCGTCAACAGGGCTGAGGTAGAGCAGGCACTGCTGCTGGCCCCTGGGTGGCTGCACTCACTTCCCGTGGGGCTGCCGGTTACTCACCCTATAGAGCTGCCACCCCCTATAGCAAGATGGAAAAATACACAGGAACGTATTGACCACTGCGCGGTTCTTGACAACTGAGGGTGCCCTTTGGTGGATGAAGGATGGTAAAGCCTACTTCAGGGTCTTTTCACGCCTGCTAAGGTAGCAAAAATTATCAGATAGCAGCAAATTCTTAGCTTTCATCTCTGAAAGAAACCCTTGCGCTACGCCGCTGCAAAATCTTACATTCAAATCTGAAGCAGACAAATTCAGTTCATCTCTTTTTGCGACACTGAGCCTTTTTCTTTTCTCTCTCCCAGCATTTTTTACCTGGCTTTTGAGCTGCTCACTGTAGTGAACAAGATGCAGCAAGATTTAGGAGTCAGCACTAAACACTTCCCAACTCTACTCTGAAATAGTAGAGGGCTGCAAGCAATTTTAATCCATGTAAAATCCAAGCTACGTAGCACCCAAGCGCTACATTAGGGTTCGATGACAATGTGCAATCCACTCCTATTTCAAACATAAATAATGTGTAGGATTGGTGCAAAACAATTCTTATTCATGTCTTTTATATTACTCTGTAAGAGAGGGTTTGTTCCGGCCACCATACTGCCATCTCCATGATTGATTTTTTTTGCCAATTTACATCAAAGTCAGGTTATTCTCATCTGTAGATTTTATTCTTGGTCTAGCAAGGAGGGCAATACTGAATATTTCTCTTCTTATGGGAACAATTAAATGAGAAATAAGAGCTAAATGAAAAATGAGGTATTTGATGAAGTCCCCAGTAAAGCAAGAACAGATGGGTTTTCCGTGCTTTATTAGTCTGTTTACCAACAGAATCGCAAAAATAGGTTATGACACTTCTGAACAGTTAATAATAGTGCAACTTTCGAGAACAGGAAGGATCCGTTAAACTTAAAGCCAATTAGAAGCGTTCATCTATTTATCTCTTCACCATTACTTGCATATTAAAAAAAAATTATTTTATATCTGTATCTCCACTATGGAGCGCACCAGAATTATGCCTTAATTTAAACTGTTCCCAATTAAAAATTATCCGTGGAAGTGATGCCAACAGTTGCTCTTGTGACTGATTGTTTAGTGAATGGAGTTAATATTGCTGATGGTCTCCCCTCTTTGTCATTCTAAAGCAGATAACAGATAAATTACATATTTGCACAGTGCAGAGTTTGTGGCCCGAGTTCTAAACCAAAGATCCTAAACAGAATAAAATTAAGAAGAATAACTCGAAATGAGCTTTTCACCTGCACTTCAGCTGAGACCCTGAACGTACCAAAGGTCCTGGAGCAGACGGACCCAATGGGCAGGTGATCTCACCGGGATGCAACCAAAACCTGCCCCTCCGGAGAGCTGAGTCCCAGCACGCTGTCCCCACCAAGCAGTGAGGTGTCCAGCCCTTGCTCTGCTTGCCTCCGAAGGCTGTTAGCGCTGCTTCTTGCGTAATAAGCATTGGTATTTACAAGAAGGAGAACAGAAGTAACCGTTTACACAATACCACAGATGGTCCTGAGCCTCCCCCGTGCATCTCTGCATCCACGTTCTCTGGAGAGGTTCAAATGCAAAGCAAGATGTGAGTGTTACCCCGGGATCTGTCACCCCATCTTTAGGGAAAGCCAAACAGAATCAGGGACATGAGAATCGTAAAGCAAGACAAACGAATCCATCGGTTCTACTCTGAATTTGGAATTTGCAGGTCGGGAATCTGTTTCTGTATTGTTTTCCTCCTCTTCAGGGAATAACAAAGACTAGGAGCATCCCCGCACCTTCCCTCTGCCACCACGTTCCTCTCTGTCCTCAGCCAGGCTTTGAGAGGCACATCCTCACTGCTGGAAGTGTCCTTCATGAAACATCAGGCTGGTGAAGTCTCGCGGTTTAGATTTTCACCTTTCATCATTATTTTCCCCCAGTGCTCATGAATAATCTCTCATTCGTTAAACCTGTGCAGCTGACTGTAACATTTCTGCAGATGGTGCAAAGCGATACGTGGGCTCTGTGAAGCACACCCTGTATATTTTCCAATGGAAACTATGATGACCAGAAATGTTAAAATTTCCCCTCTTCCATAGTTGAGATAACAGATTATCTTGGACCAAGGCTCAAAGCATTTTTCATCATCACAGTAACTGCAAGAAAACAATCACTGCAAACTGACTAAAAGTTAAACAAATACACTACAGAAGGCCAATGATTTGGGGAAATCCAGATTTCAGCATGCAACCCAATATTTAGCACCTTGCTAACACGGATCGGGAACCAAGAGGAAAACAGATGAGTTTTACTAGCAGTCTGTCTTTGGCGAGCCCTTCTCCATGCTCGTGCAGGAGCCTGACATGAGGGAGAACCAACAACCGCTTACAAGGGCAAAACTGTTTCAGCAACCTCCCTTCACACAGAGATGGTGATGGGCATTTCTGGGGTCTGCAGAAGGCTGTGGGCACTCACTTGTAGGAACCTAAATTGGAAAACGTGACCCTTTTGTCTGAAAGGGGATGCTCTGTGGGAATCCTCTCTCTTGCTTTTCTTCCCTTTAAAACGCAGAAACAAGAAAAATGTCAAAACCGCCCTGTCTGGGCAGTTCTAATACAAACACTTTATCAGTACTCATCCTATCAATCGGCCCAAGAAAAGGTTTCGCTGTCAGAAAAGCTTCAGCTCTGTGGCTTTTTCACCTACAAAATGGTTTAGCACCTCTAAGGAACTGTGCAAAACCCTTTGGCTTTTTCTCTGCTGAGCAGACAATTTTTTTTAACACCTAAGTGGATCAATTTTATATTTACCCCAAAAGCCAGGTGGTAACAAATCCAACATTTTCTGGCTTCCCTTAATAATTACGGAAGTTTTCTCACCAAAATTAAATGTTTCAATAGATCTTTGGTAAACTGAGCAAGATGCAGATTTTACTGCTTCTTGCAGATGAGGAAAGCAAAATAGAGAGAAACCAGCAGCAACGTTATCCATTAAACTCTGGATGTACAGATTCAATATATAAACCACTGGTGCTTCTGGTGACCCCCACCAGGAGAGCTGGGCAGAGCTAAGCGAAGAATCTCAGGATTTAAAGGGTACAGGATAGAAAATTATTATCTGAACACACCTGATGGAAAAATTAGCCCAAATACAACGCCCTGGCCACATCAGGCATCTCCTGCTTGTAAGATTTGTAAGGTTTTCAATAATCTATTTAATTTGCAATAGGCAGGACTTCACTGAAAAGCTAGCCACTGGAGGAGCCAAAAGAAAACCTCAAACTTTTTTTCCCAGGGAAAGCACGTGTCTGTTAGTGGCCGTAGATGGGGGAAGGATGAAGGATGCCCTACTGGAGAGTTGCATGGGGCAGAGGTTGCTGCTTATCCCGCAGAGCACTCCGGCTATGTGCCCCTGGACGGAAGGCAGCATCCCTGCGCATCCGTCACCTGCGCCCTGACACACTCCCGCTCCTCACCACCAACCCAGGCACCTCGCAGAAACGGAGCTCAGCCTGGCTGTGTGTTTGGCCCCGTACAGCCAGCGACGGCTCCGGGTTATCTGCCACCACCAACTCTCTGGGCTGCTTTGTCTACAGCTGCGTGCAAACACGCTCGGGGTAATGAACATCGACGATAAGAGCAGATGTCCCATGATGATGCGGCCAGTGGCCTCTTGCTTCTGTGTGACATTTGCCAGGCTGGGCACAACCTCCGTCCATGGCTGAAAGAAATCCCTGCCGATGGCAGGGCAGGAGGTGAACACTGCACCGATGCTGCCTTGACCAAAAAGTGCCAGAGTGCAGAGGGTCTAGAGCTGGCCAAAACCTGCTTCAGGCATTAGAAAATACACCCTCAACATGAGATTTTAGGTGGACCAGAAATGCTTGCTACTTGATGGTTACACGCTCATTTCTGGCCAAAAAGCTCCAAAACACAGGAATTGCATTTGCACAAAACACTTATTTGTAAAGAATATACAAACTTCTCAACCTTTTCTCTTTGAAACTACTTTCTTGTTTCAAAACAGACTACTGAATACAGGTTTGTTGGTTTTCTAGGGGAATTTCCAACCATCTTGTTAAGCAAAACCAGCCTGAATGCTAGAGACCTTGCCTGTGTTTGCTCCCCCCGGCTGGCTTGTTTTGGCTTCTGCAAGTCCTTTTTCTTCCCAATAGCAAACTGAAGCAGTTCCTGTACTTGGTTTGCTGTCTTAAGCTGCTAAATGCGCACCACAGACCTGTGACCCGGCATTCACAACTGTCAGCAAGAATTTCTGTGAATAATTGATTTTTTTAGACACCCGTCTGAAAGAGTTAGCAATAGCATGCAATTTATTATGGTGATAAAAATCATTCACAGACCGAGAAACTAACAGCCAGATTAAAAAGCCTTCTCTGCGGTTTTATCTATGTTTCTTCTCTCCTTCTCCCCCCCCCCCCCCCCCGCAAAATGCTGCTGGGTTTGGCTGTCCTGTTCCTGGGCTTCACCCATGAAAGCAGACGGGCACACCGCCAGGAGCCAGGCCACGGACGCAAAAGCAACCTGCAAAACTGCAACGTGTGAAAGTCCCACAGCATCCCACCAGAAACCATCCAAGCGCGGCAATGATTAACCATACGAGTCAACGAGCACATCTGCTTTTGGCCTCCCTGGCCACAGGAGTCAGTGAAAGATGGTGTGAAGATTGACAGGGGATGCCAGTGTAAGGACAGGCAACCGGTCCACTGCGTTGACTTTTTTCCATTAAAAAAGTCAATGATTGCAGGTCAGTTATGCGCAGAATGACGAGTAGCTTAAGCGAGCAGATCAAAGGACAGCAGCCCCATGCCCTTCCCTTTCTTGTACTGCCCATGTCTAAGAAACTAAGATCTGAGTCAGGTAACTCAGCTAAACCACAGGCAGCTTTTGGACGGCCAGGATACGGGGCAAGGACAGTCTCTGATTTGTATTTAAAATGAGTGCAAAACTTAGTCCCAATCTATATTTCTGTATTTGTTAACGATAACGGGCCATACACCAGAGCTCTCTCTTGCCTGTGCAAAACTGCCACTGGCTCCGTGGAGCACCTCTTTCCGAGCAAAGGGAAACCTGTGCGTCCAGTCCAGGTGTCTCTTTGGACCCAACCCACGAGCGAAGGTCATCGTTGCAGAGATTACTGCAGTTCTGAGCAGAAACTCCCCCGGATGTAATTCTGCTCTTTTACATGAAGGCACAAATTTCTGCTCTCCTGAGCAGGAGGAATCAAACGATAAAATTCCCCCCTTGCACCTCCTTCGGACGCCCCAGCCCACACCAGCATCCCCAACGCTGGTTCCCAGCCCACGCATGCTCAGGTGTTCGTGCATCACCCCTTCCCTTCCCCTAACCCGGCTCCTGGCCCAATCTTCACCCTTCCTCAAAGTCATTCCCAATCAAATACCCTCAGCAGCATCACGTTTGGCTTTATTTCAACACAGAAATAACAACTTAATAATCGCTTCCAGCTCCATTAGAGGGAAAAGCAAGCAGTTAACCCATCCTCTTCCCCGCGGAGTATTTCTACCAGCCGCCGCTGCTCCAGTTTGGGCTGACGCAGCTGTGCCGGTGCCTCCCGAGCAGCCCGGGGCTGTTGGGCCAGCATCTCTGCCCCTGCCAGAGGGGCTCGGATCTGCTGGCAAAAGCTTGTACATAAACCAGGCACCAGCTCAACCCCATCTCTGAGACCCACAACAGATACAGGAATTGATTTATTTTGGTGCGTGGCTGCTCATTCTGCAACTTCTGCATTTCTCACTGTCATCTTAAAACAAAACAAAACGCGGGAGAGGCAGACTTCCACCAAGACTGCAAAATCATCTCTCTGTCAATCTTTGGATCCACCGAGCTAGTCAAAACTGCTCCTCAGAATGACATGCTTGCTTATCTGCGACTGCATTTGAAAGACAGTGTGTCAATAAAACGCCTAAACGCATCCTACATGCTGGCTTGTCCCCGTCAAATCACTGAAGGCAAGATTCTGTAGTGCCAGGCATGTAAAAAGTTAGTGGCAATCGTGACTAAATAAGCTAAGCAGTGCTAATTTCAGCACAGTTAAAGTTCTGTTTGGTGCAGCGCCGCAGACGTGTGTTGGGAGGCTGCGCTTTCTCACGGGAGTCCAAAAACCTCCCGGCTCTGCCACAGCGGGAACGGCCAAACCGGCAGCGTTTGGGCCCTTCAAGATGGACCACATCTCTGGTCACAGCAAACCCAGAAAGTGATGGATTAACTCCTGTCATTTGGGTGGTTTTGTTTCTGTGTAGTCAGGCTGACTTCTGATTTTTGAAATATCCATTTTTTGGGTTCAAAACATTCAGCTCACTTAATTCCCTAGCTGAAATTCAGAAGTCTAGACATAATTCATCTCTATAACCTAAGTAATTTAAGAGTAGGTAGGACAAAGTATTGGAGAATACCATAGGGAGCAATCTTGCACTGTGGAGGACCATGCCAGAAGACCTAATAACTCTTTTCCCTCTCTATTTTGTACCATTCTAGAGTTTTTATGACAAGCACAAAAATCTCCTCAAAGCAGTAACAATACCTGGTACAAACGCATAACCACTAAGACTAGCATCTTGCAGTACAGGAGATAAAACCAATTAGCTGAAATTCTGCAGCTGTCACTTTTTTTCACCTTATTTAATAAAAGGTTTCCCTTTGATCTCATGGGAGAAAAAGGGAGGAGAAATAATTCTGAAGAAATTACAAGCCCGTATATTCCAAGTTGTGTCACGTTCTGTCCTGTGGAAATGGAAATTTGGGATTAATGTTTTCTTCCCCAGCCTAAAGACTGAGCCGCATCTCAGGATCGCAGGAACAAGGCGATAAACCTCCTCGCAGCCTTTCTGCAGAGCAGCCGCGCTCTTGGCTTTGAAGAGCAACTTTGCTTTTGCTTTCCTGGAAGAGCAGCTGTAAGTTCTCAGTGACATGACTTCACAGTTTCTGCACTGGCAAGGAAACTCACTTCAGAAAAAAAAAAAAAGTTGCTCATAACGAAAGACCAGACACCTTGAGTCGCATCAAAGATACATCCAGCCTGATACCTACATCCCACCATGGCCACTAACAGTCACCCAGAGCATAACTGAGCAAAGATGTGGTGATACCTCTTCCCTCCTCCAGCAAACTGCAGCTTGTGTCTCTCCTAAGCCAGAGCCCATGTCACTTCCCTTAAATGGTGTCTGCTAGATAATTTCTTCCATGGCTTGGTCCAGAGGTAGCACTCACAGTGTCATCCTCATCTTCAGCAGCCTCTCTTCTTCCCTGGTTTGGGAAGGCAGAGGGACAAAGCAGAAACAAAACTACAGACAACAACCCAGCAGCGAGACCTACTAATTTATAACCTGGCGTAACATTTGTTTCTGTTGTGTTCTGTATTTCTTTCCTAAATTCCCTTTGTCTGAGGCTGTACCAATGTGTTTGTAGATCACAGAATCATCAAATGGTTTAGGCTGGCAGGGACCTAGAAGACTATCCAGTTCCACTCCCCTGACCTGGGCAGGGACACCTCCCACCAGCCCAGGTTGCTCCAAGCCCCGTCCAACCTGGCCTTGGACACCTCCAGGGATGGGGCAGCCACGGCTTCTCTGGGCAACCTGCGCCAGGGGCTCACCACCCTCAGAGTGAAAAAATTCTTCCTAATATCTCGTCTAAATCTCCCCTCTTTCAGTTTGAAGTCATTACCCCTCACCCTATCACTCCATGCCCTTGTAAAAAGTCCCTCTCCAGCTCTCCTGTAGGCCCCCTTCACATACTGGAAAGCTGCTCTAAGGTCTCCCTGGAGCCTTCTCTTCTCCAGGCTGAACAACCCCAACTCTCTCAGCCTGTCCTCCCAGCAGAGGGGCTCCAGGCCTTGGAGCATCTTGGTGGCCTCCTCTGGACCCGCTCCAACAGGTCCATGTCTCTCCTGTGCTGAGGCCCCCAAGCTGGAGGCAGCACTGCAGGGGGGGTCTCCCCAGAGTGCAGCTGAGGGGCAGAATCCCCCCCCTCGCCCTGCTGGCCACGCTGCTGGGGATGCAGCCTGGGATACAGTTGTCTTTCTGGGCTGTGAGCGCACATTGCCAGTTCATGTTGAGCTTCTCACCCACCAACACCCCCAAGTCCTTCTCCTCAGGGCGGCTCTCCATCCATTCTCCATATGTTTACAGAAGTACGTGCTGCCCTGGTCTGAAAGACCTACAGGATTGCCTTGTGGAATGAGGGAAGACTCACAGCAAAAACCAAGGTACCACCCTGGAGAAACAGAGGGCCAGAGCCCTCAGCCTCAGCAACAGGGAGTCAAAAAATAATGATACACCTTCATTACTCCTTCCTCTCTTTCCTTTTTCCTCTTTTTCACCCAAAAAGCCCCCACTACAATCTGAGCAGCTTCAGAGCCAACAGCAACTCAGTGGCAAGGCAGCGGCTGGGCCGACAACAGCACCCCCGGCTTCCCGGCAATTCCCGCAGGGCAGGACAGCGCTCAGGTCACCACTGACATCAGCATTTCAGAGGCTTTTCCAGATAATATAACAAGCCTGGCAAGAGATGGTCGATGAGCGTCTGTCCATAGTGAACTACTGCTGAAAGGCAATAATACCGTAATGCTGCTGTGACAGCAAAACAACCCCAGTACGATAGGGAACACATAAAAGCATCAGTATCGTTTAAAAATGGAAGAGGCTGAACTGAGGAAGGCTTCTTCTCAGCTTCGCCGCATGTGCTGCACTCTTCTGCCACCCAACGCTCCCGCTCCGTGCCTCTGGCAGGCAGAACATCGGAGCGACGCGCCGGCATTCCCGAGGCGAGAGGCAAGCTCCCCCCCGACTCCTTCCGCAAGCATGCCGATGAACCTCCTCATGCACAGGGTGGTATCGTCCTCCCTGCTCATGGGGAGACTGTCAGAGGGAGAAACCAGGCCCCAAAAAGCAGGCAAGAGCAGGAAAAGCAGAGGGTGTTTGAATTCCACAGCTGGGTTTCAGGAAGCTGGAAGACCCTCCAAGCGCTACAGGCATAAGGCCATGCCAAGGAACTTCATTTAACCACTCTCATTCACGTGTTAATTCAAATGGCAACCTTGCCACTTTTTTATTTTTTTTTTTAAAGAACACGTGAGGGAGTCTGTCCATGCAAATCTTTGTTATCACCCTATTGCTCACGGCCTGGACTTTTACGAGGGGAGCACTCAGTCACAGCAGCATGAAAGATGATCACCAATAACACCACCACACAATGAAAGGTGCTGTAGAACAGTTGTCATCAGCTTGCTCTAGAGGTCACTTCTCCAGCAAACACTGCTGCATAAATAACACAGTCGCATTTAAATTAAGCATCCTGAGCAAGACTTTAATTTAAAATTATACAACAAGTAGTCATAATTTTAGCTAAGCCGCTGGGATTTAACAGCCGCACGTCCACCTCACTCAATACACTTGTCGTAACAAATGGATATTCAACAGAGGTGAAACCTGCACAGATGGTGAGGGCCAAGACAAACCTCCAAGAAGTAGCAGGGCAACGAGGGGTGAGGGAGCATGACACCCAGTGAAGGTCTGGCAAAGCTCCGTTGGTTTGCTCTGGTTGGAGACGTGGCTGAGAGAAGCCAGACTTGTGGATATCTGAGGGATTAACTGAGGGTGGAATTCTAGTCTGAATGCCAAATTTTTTTTCTTTTCTTGGTGGACCTTGCATCTCTGGGAGTTTTGCCTCAGATCTACATTAGGCAAGATAAGCCTAGGCAGGAACAGAAAGGCTGAGTGTAACACGGGACGTGCCACATCCAAACCTCACCTTAATTGTGGGCAAAGCCAGCCCCAGACAACAACTTGACACAACAAATAAAAGCAGCCAAACACACATGACTTTGCAAAAGAAAAAAGTCAATAATTAATAACATTAGCATCAAACTAGAGCAACAGGGTCTACACTTGTGTTTGAGCTGTTAATTCTTTAAGTAGGTTTCCCAGAACTTGTTTCGCATTTTTTAAATGAACTGCTCTATTAAATTCAAATTAAATGCACAGTTAAGCACATTCAGTGGATGCAATTTAAAGCATTGCTACACCGTTAGACCAAACACATTTGCTCGTTTATATCAGCATAAAAAAATCAGGTCATTGATAAAGTCTATTAGGACCGCATATGCAAATTAAATCACAGGGGACAGGCTGCGAAGGAGGAGGAGGTCCCTGAGTTTCAGGAGCACTCAGCCCTGCTTGCAGTGGAGCCAGGGAAGAGCCCTGCCCATGCTGTGATCCGCAGCATGGCAGGGAGAAACATGGGCCAGCACCGCTATGCCAAAAGCAGCTCCCAAGCAGCTCCCGACGGCTCCTTCCATCCCACCCGCACCCAGCTCCCATGGGCTCCTTCCGTCCCACCCGCACCCAGCTCCCGACGGCTCCTTCTGTCCCACCCGCACCCAGCTCCCGACGGCTCCTTCCGTCCCACCCGCACCCAGCTCCTGACGGCTCCTTCCATCCCACCCGCACCCAGCTCCCATGGGCTCCTTCCGTCCCACCCGCACCCAGCTCCCGACGGCTCCTTCTGTCCCACCCGCACCCAGCTCCCGACGGCTCCTTCCGTCCCACCCGCACCCAGCTCCTGACGGCTCCTTCCATCCCACCCGCACCCAGCTCCCATGGGCTCCTTCCGTCCCACCCGCACCCAGCTCCCGACGGCTCNTTCCATCCCTCCTTGCTCCCCCCTGCTTGCAGGGGCTGCAAGCAGGCGTCTCCCGCTGCCTGAGCCAGTGGCAATGGAGGCCACGGCCCCGGACCCCCAAACTGGCAGAGGCTCCAGCCTCCATGCAGCTTGCATGTCCCACGCATGGCAGCGCCAGACCCTCTATCAGCTCCCGCTATCATCACGTTAATTGGACCCATTTGACTCAAAAAGGTTCTGAAAGGATGTTATGATCCACGCGATCAAAATGAATAACAAGACTGAGGGGGAAGCAAGAGAAAAGGAAGCAAAAAAGCTTTGACTTGTTCCTCATTCCACTCCTCAGTGCATTATCCTATTCCATTAAAACACCAGTATCATCATTTTCTTCCCAGTCCATTTACATTTCTCCAGAGATGATTTTGAGGCTGTGGGAAGATACGTGCCGTACCCCTTCCCTCTTTAAAAGTACGCTCGATTTCACGTTTGCCCATGCCTCCCTCATGGCTGCGAGTCGCTCGCCACCCCGACACCCCCCGCGTTCACTCAAGTGAGCCGACTCCAAACTCCCATAAATTAATTCATCATAAATTAACCCTATTTAAGACCAATTCACTCGCAGTGGAGGTCCAGGCAGCGGGGTGACCACGGCCAGGCCCTCCAGCTCCGGACACCCGCGCAGGGCTGTTTCCCCAAACTGCTGCCTGGCAGCAGTGCTGGGGGGAGCCCTGCCGGACCCCCATCCCCGGGGGAGTTGGGGGGAGCCCTGCCGGACCCCCATCCCCGGGAGGTGCCGGGGGGAGCCCTGCCGGACCCCCATCCCCGGGGGGTGCTGGTCGCACCGGCCCCGCAGACGGCACAGGCGATACCGGGGAGGGTGCCGTGCCTGGAGGGGGGTGCGGAGCTGCAAGGGCTGGTGGGAAGGGGATAACGCAACCTTTCCCGGGGGACACACATCTCTGTCCAGGGGGTCCCGCATCCTGCCCCGGGCACCCCGCACCGGTGTGTGTGCGGAGGTGGTCCCGCACCCCGCCCGGCTCCGGCGCTGCCCCCGCCGGCATCTCCCCCCTCCCGGGGC
>VZSZ01003852.1:223591-281116 GCA_013398815.1 Ibidorhyncha struthersii
CGTTCTTGCCCTGCCTGCTGCCTGCCCTGCCTGCCCCTGGCCCGCAGTGTGGCCAGGCAGGTGCTGGCAGCCCGCAGAGCCTCAGGTGGGGCGAGCTGGTCCCATGGGTCTGGGCTTTTCTTTCCAAACACAACTGCCTACCGCTCGTCGTGCCGTTGTATGCCAGGAGCTGCATCTCTCACGTACGTGCAGCTTATGGTCTTCAAAGTTGTGTTTATTTTCACTGGGATCGGAAACTAAACTCATTGGATAGTGCCAAGATCCATCTTCCTACCTGGGAGCTGAATGGCATGCACCGACATGCAGAGGTTACCCAGTGACACCCAAATGCCTTGGGCTCACTCTGTGCATGGTATCGTGCCTGCCACATCCCGGCCGTATCACCCGCACTCGCTTATTACCCGAGCAGCGTTACCTGCACTGAGTGAGGTTGGGTCTCGGCAGCACTGGGTGTTTTGCTGACGCTGGCGGTGGATTCAGGAAAGCGCTTCAGTGGTTTGCGCTGTGTGTCCAGGAAAAGCAAGAGGAGGAACAGCAGGCTCTTCTGAAGGAGCTCTGCTTGTTGGTGCTGAGCATATGGGCTAGCACTGCGGCTATTAACACTCACTCCGCCTGGTTTACCCTCTCATTATTTTTTTTTTCACATGGAATTAGAAGAAAAAAAGTCTGCCAGAGCAGATTGGAGAGATGAAATTTCAAGATGCACCAAACCCAAACAGACTGAGCAAAAAAGCTCACGAGGCTCTTCTGGCAGCACCAAGCGGAGCAGGGTCGTATCCATGGGTAGTGGTGACACAGCTACTCTGTGCTACCGGGCATGGCACTCTCCTGTGAACTTATTTGGCAGGGAGTCCATAGAAATATCACAAATATAGTGCTATTTCCATCTCTACAACTAAAACACATCTTAAAACTTATACTCAGTCACATTATAGCACAAGAACAGCATTTTTGAAAATGCTGCAGCTTATGAATTAGGTCTATATTTTCAGTAATGCCAAATACTCATAAATCTAATTTAAGTCAACGAGGAACTATAGCTCCCGCAATCAAATCCTTCGTGTCTGTGAAGCCAGAGGAATACCAAAGACAGATAAGTGATTTTTTTTCCTTAAGCCATTGTTACTGCAACTGCTGTTATATGGGTAAAGTTGAACACAACTGCATCATGAGACAAATATTTTCTTACTGGCCCAGAAGCAGCACCTGACCTCATGACAACATTGAGGTTTTTTTTTTTTGTACTGGAAATCACAACCCATCAGAGGTGGTTCTGCTCGGGGAGCCCTGGTGGTCCCCTCCCTGGAGGTGACATCTCCCCGGCTTCAGGGCCGGTGCTCCTGTGAGCAGGCTGGGGGTGTGGGGGTTAGTGCTGGCCATCAGTGGAAGTCTCGCTGATGATTTTAATGAAGAAGGTGGCCAATTCCATTGACCCAACGCCTACAACCCTTTCTTAAAATCCAGCTGTAATAAAAGGCCAAGTGAGGTGCTGCCGTCTGCCGTCATTGACAACGGTGACGTGATTTCGCTTTTAAAGCCACCCCTCCCATGCAAATACACTTGGAGTTCAGTACAAAAAATCTCACTAGTGGGAACAAACACCAGAGAAAAAGGTGAGAGAGAAGGAAGATAACAGAGAGTGCCTCTTCAAAACGATGGAAGTCTCCATGCTGCAGCCCCGTTTTTCCCTGCTGTTCTCCTCCCGTGCCAGGGGAAGCCATGCAGCCTCCACCGACCGGACTCTTGTTGCCATTGGGAGGGGATTGTTTAACTGCTGGATTTCTCTAAGCAGCCCTAAGGAGCCGCCTGTCTTCTAATCCCGGTTATTAGGGCTGGCTCAAGGCATGCCAAGGGCACAAGGCTGCCGAAGCCACCGTCCTGGTGGCCTCTCCGCCTCCCCAGCAGCTGCAGGGCAGGGACACGCTCCCCTGCCCAGCCGTGCCACCTTTCCGGCCCTCCAGCAGCACCAAGGTGCTCTCTGGTGCTCTCCCTTCCTGCAGTCAGCCCCGCTGCCACCTCCTCCGTGCCCCTCTTCTCTCCCTGAGCAGCGGGGGCTGGCTGAGCATCACCCCCTCAGCCCCCCGGCAGCCACACTTGGGCTTGCCTCCGTGGCTGAGAGCCTCGAGCAGGCCCTGCGGCTTATTCAGTACCGCTTGGAGAGAAGGGTGGTAGCTCTCACCACGGGTTTCTGTTTAATCAGATAACGCATGCATGGGTGTTGTCGCTAAAACTTCTCCTCTGGCTCAGCGATTAGATTACCGAAAGAAAAACTTAGAAGTGACAGTGGAATAGTCTGTTGGGTCATAAGAACTATTCCTGTCCCCCGGGTACTCCTGGATCCACGGCGTGCCGCTGCTCAAAGGAGCTGGTCTCCCTCTGCCCAACCCTGGGTCCTCCTCCTCCTCCCAGCTACAGGCTTCACCCCTGCCTTTCTGCTGGCTCTGATGGCAAAGGGTGACAGCAAAACCTGCCAGCCCAGCAAAGCCTGCTAGCCCAGAGGGGAAAAGTGGCCCCTTGCCCTTGTTAGCCCAACCCAGGCTTTGTGACACTGGGACCTGAAGCCCTCGCCTTTTCTTTCAGCTACAACAGTTACTGATGACTCCAGCCACCCCTGCATGGCTCAAGGTCTGCCCCGGGAGGCCACGGTTTCAGATGCCGTCGAGGACTGCTGCATGGAACAGTTCTTGAAGGAACCTTCCAGAAGGAGAAACAACCCAGAGCACACCAGCTACCTTGGACCACCACCGCTGAGCCTCTGCGCTACAGACCGAAACACACTCCAGATCCACCCTCTCTGCAAGAGCAGCAGGAGCCAGAGAACCCCCCCACCATCGTACTGACCTCAGAAAGAGGAACTGGGTAAAAACGTCCAAGGCCAGGTTGGAAGGGGCTTTGAGAGACCTGGTCTAGTGGAGGGTGCCCCTGCCCATGGAAGGGGGGTTGGAACTTTAAGGTCCCTTCCAACCCAAACTAGTCTATGAGTCTATGAAAAGGACCTTGTTAGACAACAGCCCCTGGGGAAGGGCCAAGAGAGTCAAATCCTCCCCGACAGACCAGAGGCTGTTGGTGGCCACTGGGCTGGAGGCACAGGACACACCTGCTTGTCAGGAAGGACTTGAGAAGGGTCAGCAAGGAGTCGAGAAGGGTGAGCAAGGAAAAGCTGGCAGGACCAAGAAGCAGAGAAAAAAGACTGTTAGAAGCAAGTAGGTATCCTTTCAAAAATCTGAAGATGCGCCCAAACAAAGAAAGTAGAAAATCTGGCCAGATTGTGCCATGAAGGGCACAAGAAGCAGGCCAAAGAGTGGAAGAGCAATTTGCAAAAAAGCATCAAAATGAATCGTAAATTTGTCTTTGGATGCCCTACAAGCAGAAAGACTGTCTGTCAGGGAACTGGTGGGGTTCTTGATCAGGATTTGAAAGAAGCGCTTGGAGGAGATAAGGTCATAGCAAAAAGGCCAGATTAATTCTTTGCTTATCTTGGAGGAACGCAGGGAGGAGAGCCAGAGCCCCTCTTGGAGGGGTCGCACAAGGGGTTCTGTGTGTTGGCAGGTGATGCAGTGGAACACACGGACAAAGAACACGAGCAGCTGGCAGTAAGCAAGAATGCAAAAGAGACTCAGGATGAAATAATCAAATTAATTGTTAACAATGGTTCATAACCTCTCACTTAAAATCTTCATGCTTACCCAAGGTCTGAAGTAGAGGACATGCGACACCAGCTTTTTGAAAGGATTTATTTCAGATGAGACCTCCAAAACTACTGGTTGGTAAAGCCTGAAATCTGTAACAGCCACGATAATAGAAACTGTTTTTAGCAAATAAGATCAGTGAACACATTAATACATTTAATATACTGGGGAAAAGTCAACACGGGTTTTATGAATGGAAGTAAGTTATATCTCAAAAATCCTCTGGAGATGTTCAAAGGAGTCAACAGGCCAGAAGACAGGGGAAATTTAGTTGGTATTTTCTACGTGTTTTTTCATAAAAGGGCTTTCAGCAAAATTTCTTCTCAACGGACCTCAAACAGCTAAGGCACAACAGGGAAGGACCTTGCACAAATTAAAAAAAAAAAGTGATTAAAGGTGGGACTACAGGGCTACTTTTCCCAGCAGAGAGGAGCAATGATGGGACCTCCTCAGGGTGGGAGAAACCAGTGTCATTTTGGAGTGAGGAGTACTGCAGGCAGGGACCTGGAGAGTCATTTCTGCCAGGGGCAAGGTGCGTGCCCGTGCCTAACTCCATTTTGGCTCCTCCACCGATTCTCCCGGGCTATCGACAACGCAGAGCTCTGCTGTGCTCCTGCAGTGACAGCTGGTGGCTGATAACAAGCGACCTGCTCACATGCTGCAAAAACCCCAATGTATTTTCCTTCTGTCTACTGACCCTACACGTTTTCCCGCAAGAGATGTAGCCAGATGCTGGGGGAGTGGTGGATTCAGCACTGTTTTCTTGTACGACTCTTAAGTAGAGTGCAGTGCCACAGTACAGAAAAACACAGTGACACACAGCTATATTTATCCCATCAGAGTCTGAAAATGTTAAGCTAATTTGAAGAGGGAACATTTCTGTTCCCTCTAACAGAAATGAATAAATACAGTGTGACGGGCCAAGTGGCATCAATATACATGCCGTTTTGCCAGTAGCTTGGAAAAACAAACATTCTGAGAACAACCATTTATGTCTTCAATACAAGATAAAATGTTGCTATGTACACTCGCACGCAAACTATCTCCTCCAGCATTGTTCGGAGCTAATCAGCACGGCTACAGTTAAGCAGCCATGGCTTTACAAGTTCATGTTTGGTTTGGGATTTGGTGCCTGTGGTAATCTGGCGTATGTCACACTTTCTTCTCCAGCTTAATTTCTTAGCATCATAATGGAAAGCAAATAATGATAATTCTATTTCCCCATTTAAATGGTTTGTGCTGATTATAGGAATAAGAAAACAAAATAAATGGTAAAAAACATGCAAATCCCGACATTACAAACACGCACGCTGCATTGCACTGTGGGGTTTGACAGCCTTGGGCCCCGCTACAAATGTGCCAGAACGTGCTGCAAAGCAGCCTTGGGTTCACCGAGCTTTCTCAATCCTTTTTTAAACCCAAATACTGGCTTTTGAGCGGGTAGAGATGTTTTTAAGAGGCACAGTATCGGAATGAATGCACATCAAGGGACAGGAAATAAATAACACAGAACAATGGGAGAAACTGGGAAAAGAGAGACAGAAAGCAAGTGGCTCATAAAAAAATAAAAAATAAAAAGTGTGCACATGTGAGACTTCTAGGCTTCCAGCAGGACAGAGAAGTTGGAGGACAGTCCGTGAAAAAGTGTTGGACAGCAGGTTGCAGAGGATGAGATGGTGCCTCACCAAGGCACAAGAAAACAGCCACGTCTCCCAGCCCCTGTCGGGAGCTGGTGGCCCTTGTCTGTGGAAGAGCCAAACCCCAAAGCCAAGGAGCACAATACCTGGAGAACTGATAGGAGCCCCCATGGACACCAAGGCCTGGGGGGATCCAGCAGAGAGAACCTGCAGAAGAAAAGGAGAAATTTCAGGTTCCCTCACCCCATCCCCTGGAAGATCGACGTTTCAAAGCAGAAAACTGTTTGCATTCCCACAGGGTTTGGAACAGAGCTAAATTGACATTAGGTGTCCATGAACACCCCAAAATATGGGACATTCAGATATTGGGGTACTGTTCAGAGTGAGATTTGCCCTAACAAACAGCATTTTTAAATTATTTTTTTACTTGTATAGTTAAGATCTGAATGTGAAAACAGTTCCAAAAATCAGGAGCCACTTTCAAAGAAAAGATGCTGTGAGGCATTAAGTAGAGGGATTGTATGACCGAATAAAAATGCAAGTAAGCAGGAGGATTTTCCTCTCCACTTAAGACCTAGAGCTTTTGGAAAGCTGATCTGCTGTGAAAATCAGAGCACAGCTGATTTTAGACAGAAGCAGCTTTCTGCAGAGCCCCATCTCCCGGCATTGTCAACGTGTAGCAGAACTCACCCTGTAAGGGGGGGAATTTGTTTCTCAGAGGTGACCCCTTCCCTCCTTGTGGACTACCACAAAAAGAGGCAGAAGAAACCACAGTGACCTTGCCCCATGACACCTTGTACGCAATATTCGGAACTGAGCTTGGGTTTCTGCATTTCCAGCCCCCATCACCAGGGAGCTTCTTCCTCAGAGCTGCAAATCCAGCCTCAGGGCTGAGATAACGTGAGCAAAGGTAGAGAGCTTAAGATGGAGAAGTTACAGGAGACAATACACGAGGCCAACAGGATATTGAGTCCGGTGCCACAGACAGGATTTATATAGGTTCATAACATTATCAGCAGTAGTGAGATGGCCTGTTTCAAAGCATATAAAGAGGAGAATGCTGGCAGGTTCACAAATACACTCGAGGTTCAAGTGATAATTTTTAAATTATCCCCGAGAAGATGGGCAAAGTTCATTCCTACTACATAGTAGTGAACAAATGTTGAAGCCAGCAAGAGCTTGGGTTCAGACTGCAATTGAGTTTGAGCCTGTGCGTCTTACCCATGCATGACATTTTCCACTAAGATGGATTCTGAGCAAAGGCATGAAGTATATTCCTGAATGTACTTATTTTGCTTACTCTGAAAATAAATGTACGCTTCTGTGACCCATTTTTCCTCTTGAAAACAAAAAGTAGCCAGGACAGACACAACGTGCTCCCCAAAGCTCAAATTCCTACCAGCAAGAACAAGCACAGCAGTCATCACCTTTGCAAAGGCTTATTAAAGGAGTTATTTCCCCCCACGGGACTTGTCAATCTGATTTCACAGGCAAGGAAAGTGATTATTAGGATATTTATGTTAATTTTGTTTTCCCACCACAAACTAAACCCCGGAGTTACAGTCATCCAAAACACATTGTGTGATCTGGCAGCACTCCAAGCCCTGCTGACTTCCCTCACGTAATTAGTACCTTTTACTTCATTGTATCTGCTCAGCCTTTGTACCTTGAGCCTCTGTGAAACCTCAGGTGCTTATTTTTAATGAGTACAGCAATGAAGAAAATATACTCCTGACAGGAGTTATGAAGAGAGACATCCGCAACTTCTGCAAGTGCAAGCTGTACATTTGCTGGTGGCTGGAGTAAGTGAGGTGGATGTACTTACTCTCTGCTTATCACTCTGTATAAAATACAGTTATGCTTTATTCAGATAACTTGATGCAGGCTGTTTTCCGTAATAACCACTTGTTAGAGCCTACCCTGTAATAGCACGGACTGAAGAACTATAGCTTAAATATTTAGCCTGAAGTGAAAGCCTGTGCTATTACTGATGTGCATTGTTAGGATTACCTGTATATTGAATTACATTAACAAGGGCTATGAAGTGAGATGGTCTCAAGTCCGACCGATTCAAGCAAGAAATAACTTACCTCTAATATAAAAGACAAGAAGAGCAGCGGTCTTTCTGGCCAAAGTCTGCCAGGTATGCAGTTTACAGAAAATATTTCATTCTACAAGTCATGTCATGGCTTACTTGAGCTTATCTGGGCTTTGACTGCGGCCCTCCAACAGCTCTGTTCTCAAATAAATGTGCGGAGGCACTGCCAGGATATCTAACCTGCTTGTCAGGAGAAAACTCCAGTTATTCATTCCTTAGCAGCACTCTAAGACCCCCTGTGCATGGTCAGCCAGTTTCTTTTGCCCGCTGATCACAGCTGACAAAACCAATCCCTGCTGCCCCAAAAGTCAAATGGGAACGTGTAAATACCACAGCAATACAAAGAGTGGATCTGCAAGTGATATCACAGACATGAATGAAATATTAAAAGCTGAAAGAGGCAAAAAAAGGTCTCTGGAAAAACTTGCCCATAGCTTCCAGGAGATTGCTCTTGAGTTTCAAGGGAAGCAGCGTTAACGAGACTCACCTTTATCTGGTGTGGTCTTCTTGACTTCAGTCCCTTGCCAGACACCCACAGGATCTCAGGTGCTTCCAACCTAAACATCGGAAGGAGAGAAGCACATGAGAGAGAAGAGTGAGCAGAACTAGATAACACATAAAAAGTAAGTTCAGAAAATCAAATAACAAAATGAAAACTACACTTGTTTGCTGACCTTTTTTTTTCCCCCAAGAGGCAGGCAGCCCATCCTGTTAAACTGGTTGGCCAGAAGGAATGACTGATTCCCACTGGGCATCTCTCCAGGCTCAGAAATGGTTAAGAAAGCTGCTGTTGTCAAAATGACAGAATTGGCAGGAAGGAGGAAAAGTTAAATTTCAGACAACAGCAGTAATGGAGAAAATGAGTGTCAAAGCACAAGTTACTCAGCAGAGTGCTCCACAGTAATTAAGGACAACAGCCAGCACAGCTATCGGGTACGCAGCTGCGTAAAACTGCTCCAGCCCCATGGACTGGAGGATCCCAGTCACTTGGCCACAAAGAGAGAGAAAAGGGGGAAAGAAGATTCAACAAGGCCAAGTGCAAGATCCTGCACGTGGGCCAGGGCAATCCCAAGCACAAATCCAGGCTAGGTGGAGAATGGATGGAGAGCAGCCCTGAGGACAAGGACTTGGGGGTGTTAGGTAGTGACAAGCTGAACATGAGCTGCAGTGCGCGCTCATGGCCCAGAAGGCCGACCACATCCCGGGCTGCATGAAAAGAAGCGTGGCCAGCAGGGCGAGGGAAGGGATTCTGCCCCTCTGCTCCGCTCTGGGGAGACCCCACCTGGAATATTGTGTCCAGCTCTGCAGCCCTCAACAGAAGAAGGACATGGACCTGTTGGAGTGGGTCCAGAGGAGGCCACGGAGATGATCAGAGGGTTAAAGCACCTATCCTATGAGGACAGGCTGAGAGAGTTGGGGTTGTTCAGCCTGGAGAAGAGAAGGCTCTGGGGACACCTTAGAGCAGCTTTCCAGTATCTGAAGGGGGCCTAAAGGAAAGATGAAGAGGGACTTTTTACAAGGGCATGGAGTGATACGATGAGGGGTAATGGCTTCAGACTCGAAGAGGGCAGATTTAGAATAGACGTTATGAAGAAATTTTCACTCTGAGGGTGGTGAGGCACTGGCGCAGGTTGCCCCGAGAAGCTGTGGCTGCCCCATCCCTGGAGGTGTTCAAGGCCAGGTTGGATGGGGCTTGGAGCAACCTGGGCTGGTGGGAGGTGTCCCTCCCCGTGGCCAGGGGGTTGGAACTAGGTGATCTTTAAGGTCCCTTCCAGCCTAAACCATTCTATGATTCTATGATGATTCTAAAGATGTGAAATTATGCACAGTTTGCCATTTCATTTCCGAGGCTGGGGTTCAGGCCAAGCATGCTCCACTATAGAGGTCAATGCCAGCTGCAGCTGGTTGAGTAGCAAAGTACACAAACAAATATAACAATATTTTCCTGAATGTGAAGAGCACAGAGTTCAGCTGGCTGAAGGGTGCAGAATGCTCACGCTCCTGCAGGCGCAGGTTTCCCCAGGCAGCAAAGTGTTGAGAAGGTATCTGTAGATATGTGTAGAGTTCTTGAAGTTGTACAAAAGCCTTTCCAGTGAAAATTGTAATCCAGAGTATGCCATTAACAGTCGTTGCATCTTAACTGACAAGAAAGGTATCTTATAAGCAACTAATAATGAGACTAGCTCTAGTAGCTATTGAAATGAGGGAGAAAAAGATGAGAAAGTGAGAGAAACATGCCCACGTACAATTAATGGAAATTACTTACATCAGTTTAACCTAATTACAAATTGCTTTTAATGTACTAAAATTGCAAGGGAGCTTTCTAAGCACAGTCAGCTATCTGGTTACTAGAACACATCATTTCTTGGTTGTTTTGCTTTAGTATTTAAGAACCAGCATTAAGAGAAAAAGCAGTACAACAGTGTCACATGTCTGATGACTGCGTTCACAGCCGAGTGGTGAGCGAATATGTCCTAAAAATACGATGAACTGGACGCATTTCAGACTACCCAGTCAAAATGATGAACTTTCCCTTTGAAAGCCCTGTCCAGTTGAAGTAGCACATTCCTTTTTCTTTGTTCTGCAGACACATGAATGACAAAGCTGCAATTTATGTACTGAGATCTTGCACTCTGTAAAGGCAATGGTACAATTCACGTCATAGCCAGAATTTCTTGTCATCGAGTACTTGTCTATAGACTGAGCCATTACGGCAGTGGAGTATGTGGAAAAAACGTACGTTTTTCCATATTTTCCTACAAATTAATCATTTGGATTCACACAGGTGAACCATTATTCTCTGTCCTGGTTTGAGGACAAACCATGACGTTCTCCTAAATCAGGAATCTGGCAAGCAATAAGCTGGAGAAAAAATTATAAATAATCAAGCTTGCTGGAATTCAGAAACCTGTTTCCACATTAGCAGAGAAGGAGAACTCAAATCCAAAAAATACTGTCTTAAAATTGCAGATGCCAAGATCACAAAACTTTGAGAACTCAAAGTGCACTTTCTTATTTCTACATCTGTTCACTAAGTTGCATTGTACTGTGGGTTATGTTCTGCTAACAATTACCCCCATGCGCAGTGATCTGTGTAGGAGTTAGTTCACCATGGTGTTCCGTCATAGCTCCATCACCTCACGTACCACAGTTACACGATCAACACAGCTGGAAGGAAAATTCCGTTTTAGCTGCTGGACATAGAAAAAAAAACCCCGTGTATTCTTTAGCCAACAAAATAGATGGTAACTGATGCTACCATATGTTGTCTCCTCAGGTGTTGGTCCAACAGGAACTGGAAGAGAAAGAACTACTGACTGGCATGGTGACTTCATGGGTGGATTATGATCACAGGCTGAGATCTGTGTCTCATAAATCAGCTTATCTTTAAAATAACTGCATAAAAGGGAATAAACATAATACGAAAGGAGTTGTGAGAGGTATTTGACTTGTTGCTGCCATTGAACTTAGAAAGTGAAAGCTGAAAACATAATTCCTTACAAATCCAAAATTACTTGACCGAATTCTAGACCCAATGGAGTTTAATGATGTCTCATTCGTTTAAATTAGCCTTCCAATTTAGGAAAAGAAAAGATGGGAATCTGCAGAGTAATGAAAGTAAAACATAACTTAAAAATAGAAAGGGTACATATGATCAAATAAAAAGATTCAGGGAAGGGAACATTTCACCAGATGAGAAAGTCCACAGAGGATTTCCAGAGCATCTCTCCTCCTTGTCTTGGAAAAGTGAAGGAAGAGACCTTTATTCATTTATTTGCCCTTGGGCAAATATTTCTTTTTCTGTTGTCATTGCTTTCTCTGGAAGAGCTCTTCCAGCTGTAACAGAAGGTAACTTCAGCCACTTCATTGGACGCAGCCCTTAACAGCCCTGGTTTGTGCTGAGCCATCACCAAAGTCCTCAGTTCCCTGGCACCGGAGGGTCAGGGCTGGCAACACTGGGGACTAGAATGCCAACAGGCAGCTGGGAAAAAAAGGGCCCTGAACAGTGCCAATCCAAAGTCAGGGAGGTCTATCTTTGTGGCTAATGATAGCCAAAATAAGGTACAGAAGGGAGTGACAGTATTCCCAAGAAAACACAAGAATATATTCATTTTCTTGTACTGTACAGTTGCATTTGTCACCCATTGCTGCCACCCAAGGATCTTAATGTCTGAGATGATTATAGAAACGATCAATGAATGTAAATGAACTCTGGAAATATTGATGTTTTATTGGCTGGTGAAGCATTTAACCTTCAAGATGATATGGCTTTACCACCGTCTGCAATCGCTTGTGTACTGAGCACAAACAGGAGATTGACTTCGCAAACATTTCAACAGAACCAGGCTGCAGCCGGTCTCTCTCCTTGTGTCTCACAATAATCCTCTCCCTAGGAGCTTCTGCAGTAGTTTTAGCCTCTGTATTCAATATTTGGCATAACATTTAGTGCAGTAAAAATGTCCAAATTACAAACCTTAGGGTTCTCATCATAGACAGAAATAGAGAGTCTTTGCTCGCTATACCAGACCATCGGCCTAGAAATCATGTTGCTGCCACAACAGCAAAATCAGAGCCCTTATCAGCAAAGTCTCCCTAGGCCGGGAGGTTCAATCTAGATCCCAAATCTAAGCAGAGACTTTTTTTTTTATAATTTTTAGCTTTTATATCACTTTCACCCCTATATGCTTGAAACACTAAAATTATAAACGTATAAGTATTAATTTTCTATAAAGACAGACACACATGCATGGGTACCAATGCCTATTCATATAGCATCATCGTATACAAACTTCACACCTAGATTAAGTGTGGAAGTGTGGTGGCAGCTTGTGCTCGATAGGTTTTTAAATAGCATAAAAGCAAATTCCCTCTTTCTGGCATGAATGTTGTGTAAGACGCCATTCTATACCTGTAAGAAACAATAAACTGGAGAGAACTAAGAGATCATTTCATGTTTTATTTTAAAACCAAATAGAACATAAAATGAGTATTTCTCCCAGAAGAGCTCTCTCGATTTTAACTAATCTGCTGCAGTAAAACAAAGGAGAAGTAGGATAAAGTGAGGTCTGTGGGAGCTTTTTGTATCCGGCAGAGTTTCTCTGGAGCCCCGGGAATGGCAGGATAGCACATCTGGAAGATGCAAGAACAAAACAGGATATTTAGAATCATTTTTCTTGCTCAGGGGAGGGAAGAGCACTGCAAGCCCTCTGCACACACCAACGCAGCCCCGCAGCTCTTATTTACTGTATTTAGTTGAAAAATTAAAAGAAATGGCATTTAAAGGAGGCTCCGTATGGTATTGCTCTAGAGGGCTTTTTGCAGAGGATTCGCTTGGAGCAATATCCCGGAGCACTCTGTTATACACAGATAGGGATTTAGTCCTGCAGGAAACATTCCCTGCCATATCGCAAAGTTTGAGAATTTTCCAGCATAAGCATACATTTGTCTATTGACTACAGTCACCTCCAGCTTTCGTGGTCATAAAATCTCTTCCAGATCTGATATTTTAGAATCAAACTTTCACATACATAATATTAATGGGGTACGTAGTGCGGTGCGCAAGAGAAGAGATCTGAGCTCTAGCTACATAGAGGACCTTCTGCTTCTCATTCCTTATTTAAATCAATGAGAAGGGAAACTTGCTTCCCAGTAGGTTTGTTCTTTGAAGATGACTCCTGTATGTCCGTTCTTCTGAGTTCTTGGGAAAGAGACTCTCAGCCTTGGAGAAGAGAGTGAGTAAAAGATGAAGTCCCAAATTATAGCTGGTATCTGCGTGTTCCAGGTGCTGATGCTGGCAGTGTGGCTCTGCAGGGACAACCCAAGCCTCCCAGCAAAACGGTCACAAGGGCAGGAGTAGGTCTTCTGTCCAAATTGCTGCAGGTAAACTTTCCCAGCTCCTTTACTCCCATTGAGACATTCAGATAAATTCTACAAAGGCAACTTGCTGGACCAACCCTGTTCCTCCCACAGTCTGTTACCTTGATTCTGAATTTTATAGACACCTTTGCTTGCACAGTCAGCAATGATGTTTCCATCCTGCCATTTCAGTCCCCCATCAGCAAAACAAAGATGACAATTCTGATGCAGGAACCTCAGCTCCCACTCTCCCACATAAGGTTTTTAAAGCAAAGTGGCCTGAGTGTCCTAAGTTGTCTTATTTTGGCAGACACATGATATTAGCGTCAACAAACAGCCTGTACCGAACAGCCCAAGACCTAGGAGATCCAGCAAGAAGCAGCATTTGTTACTCTGCCTTCCCTTCTGCTCTAAGTTTGATCCCAGTCCTAATTAAACCTGAATGATGCTGAACAGAACCAAGCTTAAATATAAACCGTTGTAGAACCAGCGACTCTTTCAGCTTGTGAGGAGCCTTGAGCCTCCAGTCCTCCCGCTTTCAGAGCAGGGTGGACACTGGTTTCAGACTGTGCTCCTCAGCGCTTTACCCAGGTGGGAGCTGAAGACCTCCAAGGTCAGTGATGTCTTTGGAGTTCTGTGGGCTTTTGTTCTTGTGATTAATCATCCTCTAAATGAAAAAATATTTGTCCTTATCTCTGATCCTTTGACTCAATTTATGTTCACTGTCTGTTACCCTTCTGCTGTGCACCTCAGTAAAGAGCCTGACTCTTCCTCATTGCTGCCAGAAAGTGGATATCAGGTCCCCTCTAAGCAAGTCCAGTTCCCTTGGCTGTCCCTTCTAATTTCCTTACTATTTCGTTTGTCCTCTGATGGATTTGTTCCAGTTTGTTCCAGTTCCTCAGCATCTCCCTCATACTCCCTTCATCCAAACCTGGATGAAGTGCTACAGAAAACTAAGAAAATGGCAAGGACACACAGAAGCCAGGAGAAATGTAATCAAACGTAAACCTTAAATATCAGCGACAGCTACTAAACCCCAGTACCATTTAACCAATATATCCCGTGGCCGGAGTGCTCACAACTGGTGTAAACAGCCCTACTCTTTTCCTGGTCTCGCACAGTCATGCACCTCATCTGTGCCTCAAAA
This sequence comes from Ibidorhyncha struthersii, assembly GCA_013398815.1. Lineage (NCBI taxonomy): Eukaryota > Metazoa > Chordata > Aves > Charadriiformes > Charadriidae > Ibidorhyncha > Ibidorhyncha struthersii. The sequence continues at coordinate 238,019 of VZSZ01003852.1, forward strand.
GGCAGCCTTGTTTTAATTCTGCTAATGAATCTGAAAACACATTATGGAGGTGCTTATGTGCTCCAGTGGATCCCTGAGAAAACAACAAAAGAAATTACTGAAGGCAGGTGTTCGACTGCCTCCTAGAGAGAACAATATCCCCAAGAGCATCAGGATGCACTCAGCTACTTCCAGCCACATGGGATGAAGACACTAATGACAAATGACACTAATGACAAAATTTCTTCCTAAACATGTTATTTGCCCTTATTAGTTGTTTAAGATTCATCTCTATTCCCCTACTACCAGAGACAGTTATCTGGGAACCTATCCCAGATATTCCAGATCAGGAGTGTCAATTGGCAGTAGATTAAGTTGGAGGTGGAGAGACGAAGTAACTGAGGGCATTTTTCTTGTACCTTACAAAATCGCTACCTTTCCTTACAACTGGATATGTCATCACTCCAGTGAATTACTCGTCTGAATTACAGTGGATCCAATTAAATTTCATGCCACTTTTCTTCAGGAGCTCTGCATAGTCCACTGGCAGATACAGGTTTTCTTTATGCCTAGAGAAGCGCTGATTGTTCTGAATACTCCATCACTTTATGAATACCAGTCGTAATCGGCAGTTTTTACTTGGAGCATTTTACCAGTGATGGTTTTAGATATTAGCAATCTTACCAGAAAGTAACAAAGCAGCTGAGAAAGCCTGAGTCTCCCCGACCCCCTCATCTCAAGAGGAGAAATTCTAGCTGTCAGGGGTTTGAGCTGGTCCCTATTTAGCAAGCATCACATTATAGTGCAGTAATCGTTTTCCCCTTGCTCTCTATGAAGTGGGAAGTGAAGTTACCATCATTCTCTTAACAATGTGAAAGATTAAGGAGTCAATTTCAAAATCGCTGCAATAAAACACAATTGGCAGGCAGGGTGAGGATGAGAATAATAATAAAAAAAACCCGGTACAAGTAGCAGGCTGAAGGAGCCAAATTGCACTTTCGAAGCAAGGCATGGAGCTTGGCTATGTGTTTTCCATGGAAGAACTGTAGGAACCATCTCCCAAGGCAATCAGGAGTGGTTAAGGTGAGCTCTGCAGAGCCAAACCCAAGCTACAACTGTGCTGCACCAAGGGACCGAGGAGGGGGAGTGTGATTTCACTCCCCTTTCACACACCGAACAGCTCCTTCTCACTGCTTTAGCTAAACTATAAATAAAAGTGTCCTGTCATCATCTCCTCTGATCCACCCGCTCTGTTCTCCTTAGGGATGTCTCCGCCTTTCCTGTGTCCCCCATGGAAGAGCAAGAACCCAGGGGAAGCTCCCAGGGGCCTCATGCCGGGGATGTCCAGGCAGGAGATGCCCCCCTGGGTACCCCTCCCCGTGCCAGGCACGCTTCAAGGTCCTTGTGAGGGAGGCTCAGAAACTGGACCCCTTCCCTGCGCCCCAGATGGGTGGCAGGAGTTACAAAGTCCACTCTTCCATTAATAGATTGAATATTAGAGGAGAAGAAGTGCTCGGGTGCAGCTTGTCTTATCTCCTCCAATAGAGAACACAATGTGCAATGCTTTCAGATAAGGGTGCAGCCTGTGCCAAACACAAGGGACAAGGCAACACCAGAGCTAAGAGATCATTCAGCTAAGGACCAGCCTGCATGCCTCTCAAACAATGCTGGGTTTGGGGAGCTTTCTTCTAAAAAAAGAAAAAAACCTTTAAGGAAAAAAAAAAAGAAAAAATATCAGAGTTTATATAGCCATAGTGCGCATAAATGTGCTGTTGTGATTTATATTTTCACTTGCCTCAAACTCCAGGTTTTTACCTGGGATAGAACAAAAATGTCCTTCTCAGGACACCTCTGACTCAGCCAGAAGCTCCCGTCTAAGCCGAAGAGGTGAGTTGCCCTCAGAGCTGCAAGAAGCAGGATCCCTTGTTAAAGTATCAGTCACACGGAGCTACAGATCCTTCAGTTGCTTCTCAGGCTTCCAGTCCCTAAATAACATGATAATATCAGGGAAGTGGCAGAGACAAAGACTAATGTGCCTCCTTTTGTCACCATTTGGCTTCTCATTTGCTATCTTGTCTGTGTAGAATACAAACCCTTCCTGGTGCAGGCTCCTCGGTCCCACGCACCGCTTAATGCAACGGGACCCTAACGAATGCCTGTGGAGGCTTCCCTCATACATTTGTATTAAGCAACATGTCATCGTGGGAGTTGTTGACTTTTGCATCTGTGTTTTTAACCCAGGAATTCAGACCAGGGCTCAGAACCACCTCGTAAATGCATTTTAAAACTGCTTTCCATTTTGCAAATCCCTATCCTTCTTGCACTTGGAGAACACAAGGGAGTTCAGATAAGAGCCGGAACCTTTCAGGTTCCCTTCCCTCCCAGCAGACACTGAACAATTTAACTCCCCCTCCTTTTTCTTTCTAGATGGCTGCATCTGCTCAGCACAGGGTTGATTTATATTGGACATTAGAGCACTGTGCCCAGGAGCTTGCTAATCTTGCAAAAACACTTTAGCGCATCAGCTCTATCTGGTGCTCCTAGTGTTTGTGCATATATGTATTTTATATATATTTTTACATATATAAAAATATATAATTTATATATAATATATGCACAAAAACACAGAGCACCAGACACATACATATATGTGTATATATTTTTATGTGTGTATATATGTATATATATTTATGTGCACAATATTATTTTTAATATATGTACACACATACACATATGCACTTTTTTTTCCCCCTTGTGAGAAGGCAATACGTTTGGCGCAGGCTGAAACAATTATTTCAGTTAACATGGGCAAATGGGTGGGCAGTGAACAACATCAATAACGCGTACTAAATATTTCACTGAGGCAGAGATCTTTCAGGACAATGTTTGAGATGGTGGGTGCCACAGAAGCACTCAAGCGTTGGTATATTGTCCAAATATTAATGTTTTATGTTTCACCTCAAACAAAACTTAGATTTCCAGTCAAGTGACGAAGTTAGAAATCAAAGAATTGTGTCGTGCTACAGCTGGTACCCCAGGACAGAGAACTGAGTAGCACCCAAACTCCACAGAAGTCAACATGAACACATAATGGCTCCTGGAGTTTGTGATTATGCAAAACCCAATGTTAAATGAAAAAAAAAAAAAGACACATCCATTCCTTGCTCTTTTCTAACTTGCTACATGATGCAGTTCTAGGCTTCATTTTTAAAGATCAGAAAGATTTGTTGATTATAGATATTTTTTCCCCCTTATTTTTTTAGTTTTTAGTTTTAAACCCTTTGGGGTCTTGCTGTCTGTCAGTGTGACAGTGGCCCACTGTAATACCTGTAATAGTCTGACCCTGAAGCATCCATGGCATAGATCCAATGATCGGGATAACAGCTCGGGATATGGGAACACACAGGTCTGACTTTTTATCATTCTGAAGCCTTCCTTCTCTAGCCAAGGGCGAGAAGTTTGGCTTAGCTCTACAAAAGTATTTGGATGCCTTATTCTTATTTATGTATCTAATACTTCTTACATAGGAACAACATAGATAAACACCTCCACAAATCTGGGCTTGACTATTTGAGCTTTACACCCTTCTGCCTGTGAAGCGTACTTCTGGAAAGTACAGTTAATTTTTTATAACCGTAATTTTTCTGGAAAATTAATCCTTCAGAGTTAATCCAGCGCTTCACGAGCCAAACAGAAACAAAGGCAAAAGCAAAAGTTTATCCAAACACCCTTCTCCTGTTCAGCTTCATCCATTCCCCGGCAGGTTTAGCGTCTCATAGACCCCATCTATCACAGCTGCCCCAGAGAAGAGGATGGCTCACGGAGGAGTCTACTCCTGCAGGGACGCTTGGAAAATGAAGACAAACCCATGAAAGGCATGAAGGCAGTGTGCAGAAGTTAAAGCACGCTGAATTCCCATGTGAGCCCTCTCAGAGTGAGACGTAGTCCTGAACTGCAATCCTCCTTTCAGGAGGATTAACTTGGATTAACGACTGGCAGACTGTCAGCCTTCAAAACGCAACTGCAACTGGGGGATCACTGGCGTCACGTCACTATTCCCAGAGCATCCCCACCATGCCAGCCTTGCAACCATTTAATATTTCTACTGATGACAAAATATAAACTCCTTGTGGGTGAAGTTTGCTAATGGCACAAAGATAGAAGAAAATGGGTAACTGGCACAGAGAAATCCAGTTTGTTCGGTAAGCTGGACGTAGGCTAACAACAGGCATTTTAACAGCAAAACGTGGATTGTCAGCTCTGTGACCGAAGAGCATCACAGGATGGGGACTTCAGGAAGATGTGGCTGAAAGCAGCTGGGGCATCCAAATAGAGGAACACCTGACCTTGTACTCCCAGCACTGCGTGGGGCCCGAAAGATGAACACCGCCTCTGACTGGAGAGACAGAAATACTGAGAAACAGCTGGAAAAAGCCTATTACTTGTGTAACTGGCCCAAGTTCACCAGCTTCTGAAGTACTGTGCCTTGTGCTGGTGTCAATGTGAGAGGCAGACCTCTGGTTTGGGAAGGACTCGGGGAAACATGCCAGAAATACCAGAAAGAAGTAAGATCTCATAGATTTGCTGGAGGGAAGAGTAAGGGGATTACTTCAGGGATGGTTATAAATACCTAAAGTTAAGGACAAAACATTTATTTGACTCGCTGCTCTAATGAACTACATGTTCAGCCCAAGCTGTGCTGCCAGGGAGGGGTGTTAGAAAGCCTGCACGTGTCCTCGGTGATGGGGACCATCAAGCCGGGATTTGCCAATTGTGGCTGTGACTTTGCAGCCCCTCGCAATCTTTACATCAGCAGTGGATGTTTTCCTCAAAGACATCAACTAAGGGAAGTCTAGTGATGTTCGTGTGTGCCTAAGCAGACGACCATAATACTCCCTTCCAGCCTTACAAATCTGGGAGACCGTGCTTCTGCACTTCCCCATTTAAAACCCTCCGTATTTTCACATTGTGACCGTGGGGCTGGCACTGAAAGAGCTGGAGACTTATGGTTTTAAACACAGTCCAGGAGAATAATTACGCAAATTGTCACCGGGGTGTTACAGTTTTACTGCTAAAATAATCGCTTCTCTCTTTTGCTCAGGTCATTTTATTGGGAATATCGATCCTGCCCTGCGCTGACTGGGCTGGGGTGCCCATACTCCAGCTAAGATTATTTCAAGTTGCCTGCTGCTATGGTCCTGCAATGACGTGACATAGGTCACTTGAACCTTGCTAAACCATATTATTCATTGCTTGCTTTCCTAGATTCCAATTTCTATGGGCTTTGAGTATCACTTTAAAAGCCTTAATGTCAGTTTTCACACATGTTTGCTACTAAAATTGAAAACAGCTTTTTATGTTGCCTTGAATAAGGAATGAGGACACCGTGAACCCTTAACAGTGAGGTGACGAAATTCTGCTCCATAAATGCAGTTCTTTCTATTAATGCAGGCACCCTTTAAAATGATACTGTATTTCTAAAAAGAAATGCAGATAACCTCAAGCAACCTCAGTCTTCCACTGAAATTCAGTTGCAGAGCGCCTTTATAATGGTAATATATAAGAAAGCTGTCATCTTGTCATCTCAAGAGCCGTGGTCTATCACTTTATAAACCATTCTGACACTGGCTGACAAGAAACGTCCATTTTTTTTATTATTACTTTTATATTTTTAGAATAGATCAGCTATATGGTGTCTTGGACCAATAGACTTAAAATTTTTGTACCCAGCCGGAGTTTCTACAAACAAGATGATGAATTGTCCGTAAGGAGAAAAAGCACTGACAGTGCGACATTGCCTCCACCGTGCTGACATTTCCACTTGGCTCCCACTAAGCTCGTTCTCGGCCTGGGTCAGCGAAAGACTCAAAGGGTCACCATACCTTGTTCATACTTCTGGAAAAAACTTCACAGCATCTTACTTTGGAAGAGCCACCAGAGCCACGGCATTCACTGCCTGAGTCAACATTCTGGCTCTTGCAGGCAAAGGCACTGGCCCTGGCACTTGCTGTTATTAGATTCTGGTTTTATCTGCCTAAAACATGACCAACTCTAGTGTCTGGCTAAAGTTTCTCCTCCAGGTGAAAACTAGTCTTAATTTTCTCATAAATTCTTAACCAAAGTATTGTTCCAATGTTAGGATGCAGAAAGCAGGTTTGGGTTTTTTTTACATCATGTCTCTTTGGTAAGAATCATCAGTTTTTTACAAATTTTGCTCGTGTTTCGGGGAGGTTTTGGGGAGAGCCAAAAGTGACACATGAGCAACTTGCTCCAATATCAAGTACGTTGTCCTGATTTCAAAGAAAAGCCATTCGCTTCATGGAACCTGCTGCACCTCTGGCCAGGGCACGGCGCCGGGGTAACAAAGCTGGCACACACACACACAACTGCCAAGTCCCTCGGGCGAACGAGTCCTGGGGATTTTGATCTGCGTAACTTGGAAGAGGATTGACCCCATGTGATACCAGTGCCTGTTTTAGAAACTTTCATGAGATGCACATTGGATTTGCTTTATCCCTTCAAAACAGCAACAGGAAGTAATCTCTAAGAAATATAGTTAAGCATTAGCGTACTCTTCCTAAGCGATGGCTCCATTACAGACTTAAAGTAATGCATTCTTATCCTAAGCCTAGGCTTACTTTGGAAATAAGGGAGGAAGTGCTAATATGCCATGGGGTTGACATAAAAATGATCTCTCAGGCAAAAAAAAAAAAAGAAAAGCAGCTATTGCAATAATACTGTAGTGTTTGCCTCTGTGCTGGTGGAAACTGGGGGACATTCACTGAAGAGGGAGAAATTTCACTGAAGAGCTTTTTGCAGACAAGGACCAATGGAAATCTGATGAGAGCTGGTCTCCAAATGACTCTGTGGGGAGTGGGCATCCCCCTTCCTGAGGGGCAGCTGGGGCTGCTGGAAGTTGCCCCCTGCACTGAGGAGGAGGGGAAGAGGGGGACGCCTGCTCCTGAGGGGCACCTCCACGTCCAGCTCCCGCGCGCCTTCTCCCGTTCGGAGAGTAAGGCACAGCTGAAGTCACCCACCCGATGAAAACCCGGTGGGCCACAAGTACATTTTCCTTTCAATTATTATTCCCAATTTAAAAGTAAAGCTCTCTTTGAGAAGATCGAGAGCAATTCAATCACAAGGCTGGCTTTTTTTTGTTGCTGCAACTACGAAATTCACGCAGCCCTACAATCACATTGCAGCGCAGTTTCAGCTCAGTTTAGTCCCCAAAACTCCCCTTCCAATGACTCAATCTGCTGGCTCAGTGACATCCTCCTCTGGGTAACCACGTCCCTAACACACTTTTATCTGAAATTGGTGACAGATCCTTAAGCTGCCTCAGTTTTTCAATCTGGGAGTCCTCAAACTTACCTGAAGAGAAATAATGACTTCCAGGTGCCAACCTGAACTAAAATATTTCTTTTCTTTGCCACATTTTTTGCCACATTCCTGGACCGCACATGCTGTGAATAGTTGAATTCACATCCACACTCAGCCACAGCAAGGCAGCTATCATGAGCCTTTACCAGTATCTAATGACCTGACAACCAGAACATCATTACTTTTTTAACTACATCTTTCTGATAGGAATGCCACAAATACCACAATTCAATCACTAACCTTAAGAAAAAAAAATGTTTAATGAAGTAATAATACTTTAAAATATATTTTTATTCATATCCAGGTACTATTACTTCCCCCCACAGCTTTACTCAGCACATGGTTACACTCAACCCAAGAAGTGAAGTGCAAAGAGCTGTGCTTTCACTGGATAGGGTACGGAATGCGATTTTCCTTTGCCTTATGATAATTTGGCAGACTGGCATGAGTTTCAGCAGGATAAAACCAACATCCATATAGATCAAATCATGCAAAACTATCTATCACACGAGCTAGCAATTTCTATTGGATTACATAGTTGTTTTTTTTTGTCTTTTTGAAGACTTCCTTCTCCGATTTCCATGCTGGCTGTGAGCCGGCTCAGGCCCCCATCCTCTGTGGGCCGTTGCCGGAGCGGTTTGCCACTGCGCAGCTGCGCGTGAATAAAAAACAAAGACAATTTTTTGAGGCCCAGCTTGGAAGTCTTCAGTGTTGGTAGCTGCATTTGGCAACATAGACAGATTTTGGTGTTGTTTTTTTTTCCCTTTGAAGACTTTGAAGATCCCCCCCAGCTTAGCCTGGGGGCTGAGAAGCCAAACCCAGACACTGCATCCCACCCTCCCATTCCCTTTAGTCCATGCCAAGGCTGATCTCAGCAGCAAGCCACGGCGTACCCTGCCCACCTCGGAGCCAGCTCACCCCCTCTCTGGTCTACTGGAAGCCACAGCAAACCAAAGGAGAGTGCTCAGGTTCTGGGTACACTGAGCCACAACACGACTAGAGCTGGGTGCTGTCGGAAGCATAAACCAGGATCAAAGCTATAAACACCTGGTGCCCCAAGCAGACATGAAAACTGGACAAAGAGACAGTGGTTTGTGTTGCCACAGCACCGGGGAGGAACGAGAAGCGGGGTGGAGGCCGTGGGGTCCCGTTCTTCCACTTTCCATGAGAAATGTTTTGTACAACCACAAGGAACGATGGCCTGACCACAGTCCCACCCACTCACTTTGTACAGTAGGAATACAAATATTACCCTGATTTCGCACCTAAGGGAGGGATGAGAATTCAACACCAAATCTTAAGGTTTGTCCTCCTCACCCCTCCGCAAAAGGGATACCTTTCGGTAAGATTTGTGACCTCATTGAGTGCTTACCCAGGAAATCAAGCTGGCAGTTGCAATCCTGTCTTTAAAACTATATAGCTATGCTGCAGTTTAGTGCATTTATCACCGGCAATCTTAAAGCATCTGTATATGTTGCATTAAAAAAATAAATAAACTGTGCTGTTTGTGCAGGTGACTGCTTCTCTTGAATGCAGCCGGACCTACAGCAGGCAGGCTGTTTGTGTCAGACCTGTAAGTCGCGGCAATAATTGGTCTCACCACATGCAGCAGGTGTGATCTAACTGGAGCTGGAGGGAACGCGACTTCCCAACTTGGAGCTCGCGCAGGAGGGGAGAAACCGCTGCTTCAAACCACGCGTGCACATTGACTCCAGCTATGACAGTCCCCAGACGCAGTGCGGTCCCTGCTCTCAGCTGCTCCTACCACATCACCCCCAGCCTCTCCCGGCAGAAAGTTTCACATTTGCTTTCAGAGGTGTGGGGAGGGGAAGAAAATAAATCTGAAATTATAAAGCCTCATAAGCTTTTCTGTAAGAAGGAAACAGTGTCATGAAACTGAACAACTGCACAAGTCTCCTCTACGTGTAGGGACAGCAAAAGCTGGGAGGTAAATCCCCGATAATCTAAGGCTTGGCAGACGGCAGAAATTATCTCATGCTTAAAGATCAAACAAAGGTATATGGTCAGATCCTCAGTTAATCTAACAGATGTAGTCGTAACTAAATCCATCTCTTTGTACCAGCCAAGGCGCTGCCCACTGTCCATTTTTACAAATAAAGATATTTTTTTCACAATGAATGTGCTCAGTCTTTTTCACAGTGCTGCGTTTCCCCTTGTGCAGTTTTAAATGGCTTATTGCAATGATTCATTTTATTAAGCCATTTTTATTTTAACCTTTTGCCCTTTTCACTTCACGCAATGGGTTTGTCACAGCCTCTAAGTGGTGTATTCAAATATAATTGCACAGATGCTCTGCAGCATCATCAATTTGTTCATTTAGCAAAGGGCAGTGCTTGAAAGATGCACAAGCACAAGTCTAGTATCAACTTCTAAAAAGCCTGAAGCTGATATTGGTTAGTATGTCGTCTTCTAGCTTGTTAAAGGGACTGAACAAAGGAAATAATGCCAACCAGCAAAGCGCTGACACATCATTGTTGCTCGAGAGTCAAAATGGCACGAGATGCTGAAGGGGAAAAATATTCTTTGCCCCAGGCGCAAGCAGTTTGGGACAGAAAAGTAAAAACAGAAAGCCACCCTGGCCACTGCAGCAGACAGGGAAATATTGAAGACTTCCAAAGCACTTCCATGCTTTGCACACTGCAGAACATCAAAAGGAGCCATTTTTTTACTCCCTTTCCTCCTATCAAGAGGCTGTTGTACCCCTCCAGCTCTCGGCCAGCAGACTGCCTGCAGGGGTCACGAAGGCATGAACATTTACCCTTCCATCCCGCTGTCAAACACTGGCGTGGCTGTAAATGGAGTAACTGAGGTCAGACTGCAAATGTTAACAGATATCGGGGAGGTTATATTTACAAATAGGATACAAGAAATCACCTGGAAAGGGCACAAGAACAAACCAGGAGCAGGCATTATGCCCTGGTGTAAACCAGCAATGAGCCATCCGCAAAACCATGCAGCTGCCTCTGCCCCGAGCGGCTTCCAAAAAGAGCATTGTTGAACTGGGGCATCTTCAAAGAAAGGAGGTTCACAGAGGGGAAGCAAATATCATCAGAGTTTCCAAGCAAGGGACGCGTAAGCAGGCCGGACTCTTCAGCTCCAAAAAGAGACACCTGGGAAGATGCGGCAGAGCACTGTACAGCCTCGGGGGCTGGGGAAGGGTAAGGGGGGGCGTTAGGGCTGCTCCCCAGGCAAGACCTGGCAGGTGACAGTGCGGCAGCCTCAAAACCAAGGAAGGTACTTTCTACCTAAAGTGGAGTTTAGTTATAGGATTCTTTGGCACAGGATATTGTGGATATATTAAAAAAAAATATATATATATACACACACAGAGTGAAAAAAAAAACCATCAGCTAAGTGCTAGGACAAAAGTCCTCTAAGGGGCTATTAAAGGCCAGGTACTACCTCTAGCCTGGAATGTCTTTGAGCATCAGGCAGCTGGCAGTTGCGCTAGAGCACATCCCTAGATGGTCCTTCACATCTGCTCTTGGCCACGACTGGAGACGGGTTCCTCACGTGGCTGTGCTCTGTGCCCTGGGCTGGTAGCGGTGATGGCCTCTCAAATCCACCGGACACATCTCCATGTCACTGTTAGAGAAGGGGGACTGGCACAAATACAGCACCAATGTGCTCCAGCACAGTAATTACTTTGTTCTGTCTGTAAAGATGTTTATAATGAAGACACATTCCTCATTTTCACCACTTTACTATATTTCCTCTCCCTAAACCAGAAATTCAGAGCTTTGTTGTCTTCTGAAGCAGCCATAAGCGTCCATCAGTACCGAGGCAATCCACGAGCACAGGAGAAGATTTGGGATCCCACATTCCCCCCTGCCTCAGGCCGCCTTTGGAAGGGGTTTTACAGAGAGGGGCTATCGCAGTTACGTGACTGTGCTCACCTCGTGTGGCATCCTGTTGCTCAGGTTTAGCAGAAGGCCTCACTGGCTCACAACGAAGCTCTGAAATGGTGGCACTTGTTCTCCTAAAACCTCAGATTTGTCCTTCTCTTTGTGGAAAAAGCCAAATGAACAGTGTGTGTGTCCCCTAGTAGGCAACATGGAGGCTGGAGGGTGAACAAACCAAACAAACACACTGAAATCAGGAGGTTTTATAAAAGGCAAAGTTGAATACTAAATAATCCAACTGAATGAGCCCCATTTGCCTCTATCAAAACCTGGGCCAGACTACCCTGGGCCGATGGTCCCCAGTGGGCAGAGTAGACAAGGACCATCCATGTTTCCCGTTTCTCACAATATATGTGATGGCATGGATACCCCTAAGTAATTTGGGGCCAGAGGTATTAAAAGATGACGCATCATTTAGCAAAACCATAACTTTTACCCTGACCATTTCTCATTCCTTCTTCATTATTTTCAGTGATGACAGCGGTTTGGAAAAACAACTCTTCAGTGACTGGTTTGATTTTCTGCAGTCTCAGTGCTGACAGCGGGTCTTGTCCAAGCCGCAGAGATCACAGCACAGGTATAGAGAGCTCAGTTACCACAGTACCAGAGGCCCAAATTCAGGAGGAGAAGAGAGATTCCAACCGGAGCCCGCTCATTCCTGGAATGCTGCGACTCTCTGAGCTGTGAGTGCACATTACTCTTCTCCTCATCTCCCAAATTAGATACCTGCCAAAGGCCAGCCCACATCTAGGGAAGAGAATAAGTCATGGAAGACTCACCACGTGTCCTCACATTGTCGCTTACTTTTACCCTGGCACTTGGCAGCTCCCTTGTTTGTGTTTTTGCCTTTGCCAACTCTTCTTTCTGGCGGCATAACACTACATTTTAGCAGAATAAGGAAATTAATAGAAAAGCACTCAGACTGAAAATTGCACGGGAATGATATTAACTACACCTAAGTGATTTGTTAATGAATGCCTCCTGAAACAAAACCAGCTTTGTTCCAACCCCTTAATCTGTGATTCTCAATTTTTAAAAGAAGAGAAAGAAATGGCAGACCTTAATTTAATTAAGTACAGAAGGGCGATGATGGGCACCTCCGAAAGAGACAGCGGCTCCTGGGTAAGCAGCTCATCAAAGGAGAGCCTCACCTAACCGCCACTGGGAAGAACCGAGCAAGGCATAACAAATCCACGAGGTTTAGCCCCCAGGCACAGCACTGTTTTGGGATCCTGCAGTACCCGAGAGCTCAGAACACCACAGCTTGATTTCATTCTGAACTGACCACCCTCAGAAAAGGTATTTTGTGACTCTGGGGTAGGTAGGGCCTGATGGCCTTGATCTGTCAGCAGCTATCACAAAGACCTAATGTATTTCACTTCACAGTTGCAACCAGCAAAATGGACATGTTTTGTTGGTGCCGCTCAACAGACCACGTACCTCATGCACAGAGAAGGCTGTTGCCTTATTGCCTGGTTTTGGCATAATTTCCGAAATGTGCTTGACGTCAGGACATCTACAGCACTTTTAGTCCCCACTTCAGTCCCCAATTTAAACTTGACTGCTGTTGCCACAACTATATTTTTTTCTCTAGTCTCATCATGGCCGGCATATAAAATTCAGCTCTATGCAGAAAGGGACTATTAGCAGCTTAAATCTTATTTATGCACTAATATGAAGGTATAAGTGGGACTTATGTGATGCTTAATCCCTGTGCTGACCCTCTGCACAGAAGCAAGCAGTACTCAGAAGAACAGATCTTAGGACAAAGGAAAGCCTTAAGCTTACAGCTTTTATGACAAATACTGCCAGTGACTCCCATTTCTTCAGCTTTGGAAGCTCCCGCTTCCTTCCAAATAACAGAAGATGAAGAAAGAGAATGAAAGGAAGGTCCTGACCCTACACCTTTTTATCTGGACAGAATTAGATGCTCCTGTAGGTTTAAGACAAGCCCCCAGAGAACTGCAGTGACATTCTCAGAGAAAGGCAGCACCGTGCTCTGGGCCCCTCGTGCTGGTTTCTTTTGGTAAAGGAAACCAGTGAGACCGAGATAGACTCTACCACAAAAAGCATTTTGTAGCACACGTCCTTCCTCTGTGGGTGCTTTGCTACTGCATTATTGTATGTTGCTTTGTTAACGTGTTCATTTTCATTAAGCGTATTTCTCTTGATTTGTTTAGAACGCACATCCCCGAAGGATTTATATTAATGAAGTCACAGTAAAATGAGATCCAGGTCTCCTGCTGCATGTGGTTGCAAGAACAGCAATGCTAAGCAAGGAAACCTCATAGCAAGGAAATAGATTTTGCCTACTAGCAAGCAACTGGTGCGGTTCATTATAAGATGAGAAAAAAAAAAAGTCATAAAAGGTTTTTGTAAAGCAAGGTTTGTTGTTTGGATAGTTTCAGAGCGAACTGACATGGTCTGCACAGTTCTTCAATGAGACAAGCAGACAAGGTTCAGTCTTCCTGCATGTCTGTAAACACAGAGCAAAGCTCTTCTCCCACCTTTAAACGGACTGTCAGCACTCTTAACGGGAAATTTAGTGTATTACATATCCCCTACATTAATGACCTGACTTGGATTTGTGGCTAGGTTTGAAATTATATGCACCAAAAAACTCCAACCAAGACCCTAGACCTTTCATGCTTGGTGCTGTCGAGGCACAGAAGGGTGGACAACCTAGAGACAGAGGCAAACCGGAGGGACCGCATTCAAAAACAAAGAGGTGAACAGGAAGCAGGTGAAAGAGGAAGCATAAGTAAAGACTAGAATAGTTGTCACAAGTCACTGAGGAGGCTGGAAACGGGGGAAAACTTGGCGCTTTCTGGCCTCTTCCTCCAACCTAGTCCACCACACCATGGCAACCCCTCACTTGAGCAAGACTTGCTTAGACAAGCCTTAAGCCTTTCTGCTGTTACCAGAACATTTTGTTTCCCGAGACATTGCCTAAAACCAAGTTAACGCACAATCAAGCGCTTCCCCTCTCCAAAATGCTCTGAATACTTGGAATAACTGAAAAATCTACGTATCAAAAAAGATTTTTCTTCCAGCTTGTAATTATAAAATGAATGGGATTTCTGTATCAGCAAAGCAGCACAAACGGATGCTCTACCTTGGTCAACTCATCTGTGAAACTCATCTGCTTTTGTTGGGAGTAGTTTTCTGAAAAGATACACCTACAAAAAAAAAAGACCCAACAACGTAGTAGATTGTAGGAAAGCTTAATGAAAAAGGTACTGTCTGTGCTTCCAAGCTCGGCTCATGCTGACATGAGATATATTTGGCGATACAGTCCAAATTCAACAGCATGGCTTTGAGAAGAGATAAGAAGAGATGTTATTAACAGCAGTGAAGATAATAACATAAGGGAAACCAAATCTCTTGTCTAACAGTTTGCCACAAGGTTCTGAATATTTAGTATTTATTTTAAAAATGAATGCATCACTTCAGTTCAAGTTTACCCCAAAGAAAAGAATTGCTTTAATCCAGTAATTTTAAATGTAGATGTCTACTTAGAGCGAGCTATAAAAATAAAACAGTCATAAAAAATACAAAGAAAGAATCACATGTAAGAGTTCTGCAGTCTAGAACTTGTGTTTATGTGAAGAAAACCTCACCATTATTGTTCCTATCATATTTGTCCTACTGTAATCCCTTCACAATCATCAACATGGGCACGCAGTCAACGAAACTGGATTTTCCTGCGTGTATAAATGTAGCAGGTGCCATTAGGAGGAACTGGTCTTTGCTTGTTTAGAGGACAGAGAAAGATCTTCTTCCTCCTGCAGTGGTGTTGAACCAAAAATTAATCACAGGGAGGTGATTCTGCCCCTCTGCTCTGCTCTGGGGAGACCCCACCTGGAATATTGCATCCAGCTCTGGACCCCTCAACATAAAATGGACATGGACCTGTTGGAGCGGGGCCAAAGGAGGCCCCAGAGATGCTGCGACGGCTGCAGCCCCTCTGCTGGGAGGACAGGCTGAGAGAGTTGGGGGGGGGTTCAGGCTGGGGAAGAGAAGGCTCCAGGGAGATCTTATAGCACCTTTCCAGTATCGGAAGGTTGCCTGCAAGAAAGCTGGAGAGGGACTTTTTACAGGGCATGTAGGGATAGGGCGAGGGGGACTGGCTTCAAACTAGAAGAGGGGATTAGATTATCTATTAGATTAGATATCAGGAAGAAATTTTTCACTCTGAGGGTGGTGAGGCAGTGGCCCAGGTTGCCCCGAGAAGCTGTGGCTGCCCCATCCCTGGAGGTGTTCAAGGCCAGGTTGGACGGGGCTTGGAGCAACCTGGGCTGGNTTCTATGAATACAGAGAGAGAGAGAGTGCGCGCACGTTTCCCAGTGGTGTGCCCGGGGCGGGGGGGGGAACTGGGGACCCCAAGCTCTGCTGTGCTGCTGCCCCCTCTGGCCCACACTGCACCAGTGGCTCTGCTGAGGAGAGGAAATGAGGAGTAAATGTGGTAGAATCATATTTGTGTTGCTAAAGCCCGAAGTTTGGGTTCTGAACACAGATGGGGAGCAGACCTACTGAGATAATTTCTCAGAGCACAGCTGCCCTGCCAAGGAAAGAAAAGGGACAGGACAAAGAGCCCAGCTTTCGTTGTGCCCGCCACTGCGACATCTGCTCAGCTGCGGAAGGTCTGAGCCAGGTGATGAGTTCATCAACTTGGTCATCAAGGCCGGTTTGCCACCGACACTGGATGAGGAAGGGCTGTTTCTATGGCTTGGTTGGACCGGAAAGGCTGAATCCAGGCAGAGATCGTGGAGTGGGGCTCTGTAACTCGCCACCTGGGCAGGTGTGAGGAACCTCAAAGACCCACCAGAGGTACTTGAAGAACAAAGTTCATAGGGGATGAGCCAAATTACACACACCAGGGGCAACCTCTGGTGGGAAATTCCCAGAGCTTCCTGCACCTCCATGCAGGGATGATGCTGTGCAACAGGGTAAGGTGGGGATTGCTGATGGAAGGTTCTTGCGTGTGACACGGAGAGATGGAGAGTCGACAAGATTTATTTCCCTCCATTTTTCTAGATCTGGCTGACCTACTTTTGCTCCTGAAAAAGCCTGGCATTATCATTCGAACAAACCTGGCCAGCAAATGTCTGCTGTGAGTGCTGGTGAGGAGGTGACGAAATGCCTGTTTAAGTGTTGCAGAGAATTAGAAATACAACCTAAAATCCATAAAACCCACCTGCTTACAGAAAGACGCTGGAGATGGTAATTTCACAGAATTTTAAATCCAGAGTTGCACAGAAGCATCTCTGTAAAACAATGAAGTTTTTGCTCCCCCTTGGGCTTCTTCAGTAAAATAAACTCTTATTTCCCAGAGAAAAACAACAAGAAAAAAAAGATTTCCTTCCTTCCTGAGCAACTCAGCAGCATGCTTGGCAGGCCGTGTGCCCACAAAGGCTGGGGACCCAAACCCAAGCCGCGTGTCCCAGATGAAGGGGTGGAAGGACGCCTGCCGGGTTCTTCCCTAAGTGGTGACTGCGGGGACTGCGCCGGGTCCACTCGGCTCCCGTAACGCCCTGGCTCCTGCCAACGCCCCACGAGCTTCCTAGTGGAGATACGAGGGAAAGGATGGGCTGGGGGTCTCCTGGAGGGGCTGCTAGATAGACACCGGAGAGAGAATATTTCTGCCGTTTTGTTTCTATATTT
Organism: Ibidorhyncha struthersii; assembly: GCA_013398815.1. Lineage (NCBI taxonomy): Eukaryota > Metazoa > Chordata > Aves > Charadriiformes > Charadriidae > Ibidorhyncha > Ibidorhyncha struthersii. The sequence continues at coordinate 254,965 of VZSZ01003852.1, forward strand.
TTGTTTGAACTGGTAATAAATTCAGGCCCTAAGGGTGGTGTAAATCCGCGGCATGTGCAATGCTCAGATCAGGGCTCTTGCTTTACATGTGAAAGGAACCTGAAAGACAAATTGTCCAAGGAGCTCAGCTTCAACCTCCGACTGAATTTCATACACCTCGCACGTTATTACTGGCACATACAGAATTTGCAGGATTATTTATTTGGGCTGCTCTTACTGCAACTGTGAATTTTCCAGAGTTGCAGGCAACCAGCTGAGTAGATGGCTGGCTCTACACTTCTCTTCAGGCACCGAAAGACTGCCTGGGAAAACATCTACTGGCTTCTATTTTATGCTTTTATTTTCCCCAGTGGGGGGAAAAAACACCAGAACTTGGTGAGTGAGGTGGCATTTTTATCTTTTTAAAAGAAAAAAAAGAAAGCAAGCATTCCCAGCTTAACTCATCAGAACAGAAATTTGGAAATGAAGGAGAGGGAGAACTATTTGGAGTTTTCTGGATTTACTGAAACCACAGTTCGCTCCTCCAGCTGGGCTCTGACCATACCCTCGCAGACTGTCCCCTTGCTCCACGGGGAGGGTGGCAGGAGCAGCTGGGGGGGCTCAGCACCCTCATTTCCCTCTCCCCACACCAATTCACTGGGCTCGCAAGGAAACACGGAATTTAGTCCAAAGTTGAATGAGGGATTGAAAAGGGCCAAGAGAGGTTCGGGCTGCTCTTAGGGCTTGCTCACAGATGCTCTGAAGGGCGCGTTTAACCCCATGCAGGTTAGTAATCCTACTGACTGAGAACATTCATCCTTACAGCTAAGCATTCACTTTTGCTGGGCTGGGGAATTCAAAAGGTGCAATGAATAATATGCCCCTCCCCACCCCCAAGCCCCTATAAATCTCGGGAGGAAAAAAAATTATATCTGGCAAAGGAAAAATAAGCCTAAAGAGAGGTCAATGGGAATTTTACCACTGGATTTCTAAGCAGCCGGGATATCGTTTCAAACTGCAAAAACATAAGAACGGGAAATACCTCAGTTTCCCCTATTTCAGAAAACAAAGCCATTATTTTAACCTGAACCACAGGGTTCAGAAGAACTGTTTCCTCCCCGGTCTGTTATCACCGTGAGCAGCCTGCACAACTCCCTGCATTCTGAATGAACCAAAAGCAGCATTATATTGATGCATTGCTTAATAACAGGCAATTGGGTCCATTAAAACTGTTATTAAACATAGTGCTTGCAGCACTCTCCGGAAGGATATAGATTGTTTGTGATCAAAGCAACCTTTATAGATCTTACTCGAACTTTGCTGTAGCTATGAACTAATCCACCCAAACCAAAAACTCCCTGCAACAACCTTGACGCACAAAGGGAAGCCTGAACAGAGCCGCTGGAGTGCCGAATTCAAGGACTTACTGTGGACAGGATTAGCATGTTCTTTGCGTAAATGCAAAAATGCTACAGAACTGGCGAGGCCAAACTATGGACTCTGTTTATGAAGAGATGGCATTCATTTCTTCTACTGTGCTGAAAATAAATTCAACCTAAATTGCATTCTAAATTAGTGTTTCATTATGTACAGTGTATACAGAAAACTCTCTTAGAGAATGGAAAACAAAGCGTCACACTTTTTAATTATAGCTATTATCCTTCCACTGCCAGCTCCTCTTCTCTTCTTTTCTTTTTTTTTTTTCTTTTCAATTTATATGATGCTTGTGCAGAACTCTCTACTAAGACTGCTCTTAAAGAAAGCGCTAATGGCAGTAATTAAACCTAAAGATTGTTGACAGTTACTAGAAATCACCGTTTGGATTATTGGCAATTCCTGTACTGAGATATCGTTACTGGGGAGCTCGTAAGGCAGCAATGTTCAAGAACATGGTCTGGCACAAAACAAAGAAAATAGCAGCACCTGAAACAACTTTATGACTCATAAATGAGTAACAGGCAGGAAATCTTACACTTTTTCATTTATTATTAATTTTTGTGATGATTCTCCCTTTCCTAGAACAGCATGCCGAAGGTGAGCGTTACAACACCCCCCAGGAAGGAGAAACCTCTGTAGCCAACGGGCTGGGGCGGTGGCCGAGGGACAAGGCAAGGATGGCAGTGCCACCTCTGCCAGCCGGCGGCGCCCTTGGTACCCAGCGACAGCATCAGCAGCTGCATCAAATGCAGGCTTAATTAGCAGACCAAACTGGATACAGTTTTAGGAGTTTTAGGAGGTGAGAGGGGGTAAACGTCCCCGACGGGGTGCGTGGATCTGCGGGAGCCATAGGAAACGCGCCAGGCGGATGGAAGGAGTTGCACACACTCACCCCTGTGCGTCCCACTGCCTCCCACACCGTTCCCAGCTGCAGCCAGGGCTTCTCCTTTCCTCTTCGTTCGTGGCCCCTTCAGCCCCCAGCAGGGTTTAGTAACTGGCTGAACAGCAGCAGGTTCCTTTCAGCTTTACTGTGCAGCAACGGCATGCCTCTGATATATTTTTATAGGTGTCGGTGATTGAAACATAAAAATAAAAGAGACTGAGCTTAAACAGCCTGTCACAGTTTGCACGGTGGGATGGTTGTGATTAATATCCAAACAGTGTGTTGTCGGTTCCCACTAGATCAAAGTAGGATAAATCCACAAATTTGAAAGAATAAATCCACTGTCAAAACACAAACCCCAAAATCCAGCAACTACTCATTTTTACGGATGACACTGCTGAATAATAAATGACTTATAGGCATCCAGTGGAAATGCTTCAGAGTTATTGTAATTACGGGTGTGAATATTACAGTACTGGATTGGGGAGCACCAGTTCGCACCAGTCAGAAGCTTCCAGCTTTAGGAGCACATCTTGCTTTGGCCACAGGTATTGGAGTCACGGCACTGTCGAGGCTCTTCCTTCAAGCTCACCCTTCCAGGGCGAGCTCAGTTAGCGAGTTCCTATCAATTTGCAAGCAATTTGCAATTTGCAGGTGTAGACACAAAAGATGCGGGAAGGGAACTGGCATTGAATTTAAGGCTCTGGAGAATTAGACCTCAGGCAGATGTGCATGGTTGCAGCGGATCACTGCCCATTGCAGTGGAAGGTTATCAACTCCACAGCCTATTCGGGGTAGTAGCAAAAAAAGCCCCAAAATACAACCCCCAAACCATGCTGCCCTCCTTTCAGCCGGTGTCTACAAAGCATGGTGGCTCAGCTGGAGCAGATGGGCACAGGTTTGATCTGAACTACTGGCTTTTGCATCACCGTGGCTGCAAGGCGGTTCACAGTCCTCTGCTGGAAAGTAAGACTTTAAGACACGGCACTGTGATCCACAAAAGCTTGGCTGACTATGGCCCATGAAATATTAACACCCTGCTGAGCTCGGCCATACCTTCCTCTTTCCTTCTTCGTGCTGCTGGGAAAGTAGGAGTAAACGGGAGAAGACTCGGTGGCAGCATCAGGCATAAAGTAACCCAGGTTAAAAGAGAACAAAATTATTTTTCAGCAGGAAGAGTTCCATTTCACAACGCGGTTATGTGCTTGGATTGGCACAAGGCAGGGAGCAGCACCAGGTATTTGTCACCAAGATGTTCATTAGCAATGACAGCGCGTGATTAATGAACAGGGGCTCATTATTAAAGACTAAACCAGTGCCACATAGCACTTCATCCTTTGAATCCCTCAACCTGAGGAGCAATCACTGCCTGGTGGAAGGGAGCTTTGGAAGACCTGAGAGGACATTCACTTGCTGGCAAGAGCAGGAGTGGTCCACGGGCAACTCACGGACAGGGAGACGGCAAAGGACAAAGAAGGAAGTTTGGGGAGTAAACCGTTTGCAGCGCTGGGGGAAAGAACTAAGACAAAGCAGAGGGAAAATAAAAGCGAAGAAAAGTGGGTGGCCCAAAGGGGATGGAAGCATTCTTCTGTTTCTGTGTGCTCCTGCTTATCTTCTCCACTGTTTTGTTGTTAGAATGACATTTTCTTCCCCCCTTGGCAGCCCAGCAAGAATGTGGTGTGTTTTAGAGACCTTTGTCATCATCTTTGTTTCCAGATTTGTCTCATCACCAAATTTACATTTTTTTATATTTGTTCGGATTGCTGTGACTGACTTGTTTTTAAAGGAACCAAGTTGTGCCTTGGGGAGCACCGCAGTTTTATCAGTCCCTGCACAGAAAATCTATCCCTTCGCAGAGAGGGTTCCAGCTCTTAGCTCAGCAAGGCGCCATCTTCCTCTTTTGTCTTCTTTTTATATTTAGAAAGATACTTAAAAGTCAGTCACCAGCACCACGTGGCCCCTATTTGAGCAACAGCAGCAAAGGATAAACAAGAAAAGGCAGATGGGGAAAGGTGAAGGAGGAGGAAGATCAGAGGCTGTTTTTGAGGAACCCAGTGAGCACTGGTCCCTGAAAGTTGGTCCCTAGGATCAAACAGATCAGAGGACCAGCTGCAAAACACAGCTGGGACGATGGCCCTGGATTTAAGGAGGTGATTAAAACTGTGCTGCTCCACTAGAAGACAGGTTGCCTCTTCCTGCTCTCCTGCACCCGCAGAGTCTGGGCATGTTTTCACATGGCTCGGTGTACCCACTGCACATCCAACACCTGTTGCAACGCTGCTACTTTGTAAGAAATCGAGTGTTTTAATGTGGTATGCTGCTGAAGAATTAATTTCAGCCCCAGCTCAGAGCAAGTATGACTGGCTCCTGCTTCCAGCTGGTGTTTTTCCCTTCGACCAAATGTGCAAATAAGGCTAGTAAACATATTTCCTTTAAAGCAGAATTTCGAAGGGAGGAAAGGTGATCCACAGACATTGGAGAAAGGATGCTTGAAAAACACGAAAGCTATTAGGTACATCCAAAGGACAGAACAGGAAAGGATGTCGCAGGAAAATAGAAATTCTTCAGGAATTGCCGCGTTCCTCTAAATGGTTTTGTATGTCTAATTAACCTTCAACTGCACTAATTGGTGCCTACCACCTTAGTGGCCCCCACATGAAAACAGCTAGGAAAACACACCTTCTTAGGAGATTGCTCTGGGATTTACAACTGGCTTGGGGACAGACTTGCCCATCTGCCCCCAGGGCACAACCAGGCTCAAGTGGCTCTTTGCAAAGGCTGGAACAAAGGGGAAAAGCTTCTTCACAGGGCAAATACTTTTTTTTTTTTTTTTTGCAGTAAGCATCTATCCTCAGGATCTCTTTTTCTTTTTCCTCATTTAACTTAACTCAGTTCTTCCTTAGCCATTTCTCTCCGTGTGTATTATTTATTGACCTTCCTTTCACATCCCCCGGGGCTTGCTTCTTCAAAAATCACACAAGCTTCTAGTAATTGCGGAGGATCACCAGACCATAGGAAACAACACAGTCCCGCTGTGGTTTCTTACCTCGCAATATATTGCCCAGTGTTATGCTAAAACGGGTATCTGGGGGCTCAAACCGGCTCCAGCACTCTCCCACCTTTGACTGCCTTAAGCCCTGAACACGGACACAACGCCTCCACGAGGCCTCTTCCCTCCAGGTTGTCCATTTACAAGGTCACCAGCTACTGCAATAGCTCTAGACACAGCATGACAGCTGGGAAAAGTAAGGACAGGAGATGGAGGACGGCTAGCGCCGAGTTATCAAAGCAACCCTACTCCTGCTTGTGCCCTGTGAATTGTAGCTACGGTCCTGCACAGGCACGAACCATGGAATTCCTCCGTAGGCGGTGTGTCACCAGCACCCGATCACCCTGCAGTTCCAGAGCCACACACCAGTATACGACCATTAATTCAGCAAAACCACCCGCACCACTCCCCTCTCTCAAACCCCTACCTGTAATTCATTTGATAACATCCTAGAATAATTCCATTTATTAGCTTATGGCAGAAATCTTTACTGTTGCAACTCTTTGGATAACGAAAGTGGGAGCAAGGCAATACTTTTTTTTTTTTTAATGAAATTGCCTTGTTAAGCAAAAACCATTCAACCCTCTCCCCCTCTCCCAACATTACTTGAAAAACATTACACTGCAAGACGGAAGACTTAAGAAATGGAAGATGTGTTCAGGGCATCCATCATCTGTTTAATCTGATCCCCTTCTCAGCAAGTACTGCGATAGGTATTCAGAGCACAGGATAAAGCTGCTCCAGGGAGGATTCACATCCACGTAGCCAAGGAAGTTATTCTCTACTGCCTCATTCTGGGCAAAGACTGTAAGATGATTACAGGTATGCCCTATCTCCCTTTCGCCAGAAGCCATTAACAGAGGCAACGCAGACTGCTTTTGTACGAAATGCCACCTCCCTCGCTCACAGGACAGCACCATCCCCTTCCTTTTAAACTTTGATTTTATGAACAGCAGCAGTATGGCAAGTCCCCTTCCTATTGACACACAACAGCACACGTGGCCACAGCCCTGTGTCACGCACTACTGCTAAACCCGAACAGACACGCCTGTTACGGCTGATCAAATCAATCCAATCTCACACCGTCACTTAACATGACTTTAAGGAGACCTTTTGTCACCCATCTCCAAGAATTTGATGCTTCTTGACACTGGTTAACAGAGGGATTTGAGGCTTTATTATCAAAAGGGATTTCCTGCCATGAATTGATGAGCACGTGGTCCATACCCTCTCTCTGGGCGCTCAAGTTCTGGAAATGGGACTAGCTCTTCTCAGGTGAATTGGACATGCGCAGGACCCATCATTACTTTAGCAATGGGCGTGTCTGGCACAGCCTAAGGAACAGGCTTCAGATTTTCTCTCTTCTGTAATACACAATTTAACTATCAAAACTACTACGTTATTGCTCCCTCTCCACAGCTGTTGATACACCACCCCTGAAGTCCTACCAAGCTCTTAACGGTTGTATGACACATGCAATGAGCCTATTTCCCTTTCACGTTGTTTTCCTATTTTCATTCTGTCCCTTTCTCCATGATGTGGTTTCAAGAGCAGTTACTGTAATTAAAAAGGACTTCCAAAAACCCAACGTACAATTTCATTTGTGAAAAAATTAAATGGACTGTCCACCCTGTGAACAGCACAATGGCACTGGAGTTCCTTAGACACCTTCCTACCCATGGCTGTCTGTGGAAACATCCCAATGCTTCCAGCTTTGCCCAAAGCACCCAGCCTACTAGAAATTAACACCACAGGCAACCTCAAAGTGTTGAAAATTAAAATGTCCTGGGATCCTTTTAGAGCTTCAGTACAACCTGAGCCAATAGCGGGCCTTTTATCAAAGCAAAAACATGCTGCCCTATGTGGAGAGTGAAATTAATAATGCGTGCACAAGGCCAATACACAGTGTTTAATTATTCTTACCCAATTCAGAAATCAGCTGGTACTTGCTGTCAGCAGTTTCACACCAAACATTGCCATCTTCAGCCTGGAACTTGAATGCATCTTCTTCAGCACCAGAAGTGGGACAACATTGTATTTTCCAGTTTAACCTCTTCTCGTAGAAAGGCACAAGACCTTACAGAGCAAATGGCTAATTCTTGTAACGCAGTGAAAAAGTCTTGACAGATTCTTGCCCATTATGAGATACTGGGCTAACTAATGACTCCTTTTCAGATTAAATACACTAGCTATGTACCACATGAAACCTCTTTGATCTGACCAGGGAACTAAGAAACTCCCACATCTGCAGAGCATCTTCCTGAAACATAGGAAAGTTACTCGACATTTGCAAGGAAAACAAGTCCACCCGACAACGAGATTTTGGAACTTGGAAATCAGAGCTTTCCAACGCAGCCCATGTAGCCTAGACACAGCAACACGGAGGCTCTTCAGATGGTTGGAGTTTCCATTCGTCTCCTTATCAAGCTGAATGTCATTGGTGACTGCAGCCATCTGAAATTAGGTTTTAAATAAGCTTTCTTTGGGGCAGGACGGCATGGAGAGTGTAGGGAGGCAAAATTACTGGGAAGAGGGAAGGCTTCTTTGAACAAAAAAAACCCAAAAAAACAAAAAAATCAACATTGCAGGCCAGATCCCAGGTTCATTTAAATGCACTGGTGAAGCTAATATAATATATTCCAGGTGAGGATTTGTTGTCTGAATTTTGAACCACTTTGATTAAGACGTGTCTAAGTCAGTCTTTTACACTGCTGATGCTAGCAGCAATTCTAAGAAGGCTATGGTCATTTTGCTGCATTTGAGCAAGTCATCCCCATAAGCTGGTTATAGCTCCCCAAAACTCCATTTCAGAGACTCCAAACAGAATTCTTCCTCTAGTCTAATATCCTGTGATCACAGATCACAATGTATCTGCGAGGACAGCCAGCAACCGCTTTCTGAAAAGCCCTGTTTTATCAGTATTTCATTTTACAGCAAAACGCAATCACTCAACTCCGTCAAGCTTCCCTGGGCCTGCAGAGTGCCTGGCCAAGTGAGAACCCCGACAAAAGCACAAGGCAAATGAAAAACCTTGCCATGCCCCGTACGGATTGAAGAACAGAAAAAGAGAAATGGTAGGTACATAAAAAAGGAAGGTGCTTGTTTACAGGATATGCAGTCATTTATATTTAGCAGCTCAATGTTCCATGCTGCTGGTGAAAGACAAGGAGGGAAGTGAAGCGGCCGTCAGATAGGTTAACCACCAACTTTCATCTACAGTTTCAGTACTGCTGGGCAGCTGCTTCTGGGAAACTATGCTAGGATGCAAAATAGGCAAGAAAACCCCTAATCGTTTGTTACCTCATCCCGAAGAACAAGAAACCAGCATTGCTGCCTTTCGTCTGAATAAGATCTACTAAAAGGCAATATCTGCCTCTCCGTGTCTTGGAGCTCACTTTGTGCTTTGATAAACACCTGATAAACTGAGGGCTTGCTTGTCTTTTTTTTGAATAAACCAAATAGATGAAGAAAGATACTCTATTACAATTTCAGAACTGGATCAAAACCAACACAGCACAGTTCTTTCAGAATAAAATAACACTGTTAGCTTTATCATTTGATGCAAGTTCTTTTCCATTGACAGCCAAAATGCTGGAAATCCAGTGTCCTCCATGAGAAGCAAGAGATCACCTTCTTTCCTAAACCAGTCCCCAAAAAATCCTGACATTTGTATCACTCTCCTCCAAGCGACTCAGTTACATATGATTGAGCCATTTGATTTACTGGAAGGACAACTGGAGCTACAAAACTTCGTAGACATAAGAAACCTTTCTTTAGATTTCTTGTGGCTCTCGGAGACAAATATGCCAGATACACTACTGGGTTCATGAAAAACGCATTTGTATAGAAGGTTGGTATGAACCGACATGTTATTTTTAAAAACAATGCAAATCCAACAAAAAACCCCCATGTAATGACCAGAGAAAGCGTTGGGAGGTTTCTGTACTATATCCGTCTGTTCTATATGAATACAATGGCTAAAACACCCAAAATTTTCCCCTCTCTTGCATATGCAATTATTTGTGGGAGTAAGTACACATCTAATAGATCTGTACAATATTACAGACAGAAACGATGGTACAAAAAGTAAAGGTTAAAAGTGAGAAGCTATCTCTTTATAGCCAAATGCCTGTAAAGGTTATTTGAATTGTTTCTTACCCCAGTCCCCAGACTGCATAGGTTTTTTACACATGCTTTGCCTTGTTCTATGGACAGCAATTGAGATATTCCACCATGTTAAATGTACGCATCTGTCTTTGCAGGTTCTTTTGCCCTCCAGCACTAAAGACTGATCACCATCTCCCTCATCCCGCTGACCAACACTGAGTCCTTCTCAGTGGGTCATTTAAATAAAATACTCTAGTTTCCTCAACAGAAAAGAAGAACGAGGCTGACTACAGCTTCATATACCAGCACCGTGACTCACAGTAATCAAACCTATGTGCCCAGGGAAGAGCATTGTGTGAGAGGAAGCCTTTACTGATGCTCTCCTCAGAGCACTCCCAAGCCCTACCAATTTGCAAGCCAGGGACCAAACAGAGGTTTAGAATTTGAGCGCACAGCTAAAAAAATAAAGGGAGAGAACGCAGATTTGGGAAGCTCAGGGACCCCTCCTTGGCTTAGCTGACTGCGATTTTGGTGTGCCTGGTTATTATCATGTGATCTAGACTGCCACCATCTTAGGCGCCGCCTTTTATGTTCATAAGTTCAAAAAGAAAAAAAGAAAAGAGCAGCTTATTTCCTCAATGTGGCAGGATACATGACGTAACCAGGATTCAAGGAAGTCTGCAGTGATTATTCCCCGTATTCTTAAAAAGATGTGCATTCAGATGCTTTGAAAGATTCATCTCCCAGGGTCATATTCTCAATAGAAAATGAAAAATATATTAAGGTGCATTCATTTTGTTTCGGTTTACCATTCTCCCTTCCAAAGAATGAAGCAAGTGGAGCAATAAAGGAAAAAGTTAAAAAAAACCCCAACCCAGAAATATTACAAGATGAGTAAATTTTCAAGGCCAGCATTCTACATCATTTTGTTTTCAGGGAAGCTTGGGGGAGGAAATAACACACACAGAAATGAATCCCTTTCCATGAACTATATGATAAAAATTACTCTGCAGGAAATCTTTTTCATGCCAACTGACTGGAGGAAGAGAGGGAAGATGGAAGTCTCATGAAATTTTACCAGTAGCTAATTAAATACATGGCTTCTAATTTTTAGCACTGTGGACTTCAGGTATATGACTTATTACACCAATGTAAAAAAAAACCAAACAAGACAAACCCAAACCCCGAATAAGGAAAAAATCCTTTCTGTAGATAAGAAATGTACTCACTGATACTCACTAATTTTCAACAATCCTAACAAACTCTGGCTGTATGGAGTAGCTCCTCCTTTCTACCAATATCAGAAAATGTAGAAGGCTGAAGAGGAAACAGAAGTTAAACCAAACCATTTAAAAATACAGTACTGTGACAGATTTTATTTCATTTTTATCAGTACTACATGCTTACTACCACTAGGAACAGACATGCCTTTTTTTGTTGGTTGTTTTGTGTTTTTGTTTGTGTGGTTTTTTTTTTTTTTAAAAAAAACAACCTATATTAAATGTTGACCTAAAGCTTGCTGTGCCTTGGAACTCTGGCTCAGGAGTTAACTGCACGAATTTTTATTTAAACAGATAAGCACTTAAGTTTGAAAATAAGACAAATACAGGTGAACAGGAAAATTAAATTACAAATTCAGTTCATACAAATATCTCTTATTCTATGCACTAAATCCTGTTAATTAGCGGAGATCTTTTAAAAATTCTTAAAATATGTATGAAACATTATTTACAAATTATATAAATAAATCCTAGGTCACTTTAAAATTAACCAATACAACAAAAAAGTCACCTTTTTGTACTGTGTGTACTAAAAACGTTCTTGTTTATTGATCATAACCCAGCTTGCAGTATAAAACGTTTGTTCACTTACATCAAAATGGGTTCAAATAGAAGGAAGGAAGGTATCGGTTTCAAAAGAAAACAAAACAATATTATAAATGCTTAAAATCAATGAGGCTTCTTAATGTTCCTTTCTGCACAGTGTGCAGTCATTTTTAGAAGTCCCTTCTACAGTATTTGCCTTGTGAACAGGTCATCTCAAAATAGCAGAGACATAGTTGTAGCAAAGGGAAAATATTCATTATGTTGCTCACACTTCACAAAGACCTTTTATCAGGAGGGAAAGGACAGAGAATGGAATGTCAGTGGCCAGCACAAGCCTTTACACCATTTAACTTAAAAGGCAGCATTTATAGAACTAATCACAGACTATACACATCCTGCACTGAACAGCGATCAAAAGGACTGGAAAATATACATTTAGGAAAACAAGAGACCGATGGTTTTCCATTACCTTTGTTAAAATTAATGCTTTTCTCCTTGTCTTTTGTTTTAAAACCAGCATCGACACCACCAACAACTACAACTACCTTTTCCTTTAACATAATATATGCCAGGTAACTACTGTACGTGAGAAATGTACAATAAAAGGAGAGAAACCACTGAATTTCCTATGCAGACACATGAAGATATAAAGCCATACAGATTCCAAAGTGCCATGAATACCAAATTCAAGTGATGGTTTATAGCATGTAGGAAAGAAACGAAATGGAACTTGCTCTATGGGTTGCCGAGCCCTTCAGCTGTATCTTCAGTTTCCCCTTTGGCTGCTTTGGTGAGAATTTCCATCCATTTCATCTGCAGTTCTTCATCTTCCGCACTGAAATATAGAGTTTGCTGGGACTGGCAGAGCTTAAAAACATGTTTCGCTTCAAACTTCTCACCAGAACCTGGTAAACTGACTTCATACCCAGGCAGAGGAATAGGACGCAGGCTCCGTCCATCCTAAAGAAGAAAGAACAAATGTAAAAATTCAGAAACAAATGGTATTTGAAATGGGAGGAGTGGGGGGTTTGCTGTGCAGGGAGGAAAGATTTCCTCTCAATGGGGTTGAACAAACTCCTGTTTCAAACAGTTCAGAACCTGCTACGAAGCAGTAAGATGTAACTGGAGATGCACTACCCTATGCCCGAGGCATGGTCACCACGCACACGCTCAGGTGAGGCAGCCACACCGCGACTCTCACCAAACTGGAGTGTCTCAGTGTGTGCTAGTGGCTGAGAGCCCTTCTGCGCTAGAGCCCCCCGCCTGCCATCCTGCCCACACAGAATCACAGACTGATGGGGTTGGAAGGGACCCCTGGAGATCATCTAGTCCAACCCCCTGCCAAAGCAGGGTTACCTAGAGCAGGTTGGACAGGAACGCATCCAGGTGGGTTTTGAATCTCTCCAGAGAAGGAGAATCCACATCCTCTCAGGGCAGCCTGTGCCAGTGCTCTGCCACCCGCAAAGTAAAGAAGTTTTTCCTCATGTTGAGATGGAATTTTCTGTGTTCCAGTTTGTGCCTGTTGCCCCTTGTCCTGTCGCTGGGCACCACTGAAAAGAGTCTGGCCCCATCCTCATGCCACCCACCATTTAGATATTGATAAGCACTGATGAGATCCCCTCTCAGCCTTCTTTTCTCCAGGCTGAACAGCCCCAGGTCTTGCAGCCTTTCCTCATCAGAGAGATGCTCCAGGCCCCTGAGCATCTTTGTAGCCTCTGCTGGACTCTCTCCAGCAGTTCCTTGTCTTTCTTGAACTGGGGAGCCCAGAACTGGACACAGTGCTCCAGAGGTGGCCTCACCAGAGCAGAGCAGAGGGGGAGGATGGCCTCCCTCAACCTGCTGGCCACGCTCTTTTTAATGCACTCCAGGAGACCATTGGCCTGGGCACACTGCTGCCTCATGGTCAACTTGTTCTCCACCAGGATGGGCAACATGCACACACGCACTCCAGCACACATACAAACGCGGGTCCAGAGTACATGTGCATTCACTGCTGTGTGTAGAAAACTGAGAAGAGGCGGTATCGACTGCTTAACACTTAAAACAATAAGAGGCAATGACTTGTTGGTGCTTTATTCTTCTTATTCAACAAATTCTATTTCATAGTAAGAATACAGATCTGGCAGTGGCACGGCTGGGGATTTCCATGTAATTTCACGTAACTTATGCATGTTGTCTTTTACAAAAAAAACCCTTTCCATTAGGTATAGGCAATCAGATCCAGCTGAGAATGGCTCGGTGTAGCCCCTTTTGAACCTCATGGGACATTTGTAAGATTGGTTTAAAGGAGACAAATAAGCGGAGCTGGACACTGAGAGACACGAAGACCAGGGAAGAGACTTGGAAATAAAAGAGAATTTCAGATTTTAAATCAAACAGTGAATCTTGTCGGAAGGTCTTGGGTTATTTATGATGCCTTTCAGAGTTGTCAAGGATGTCGAAGCTCAGATTCTTGAACATCCTTTAAGGCCAGACTAACTCACAGATCTAAGGAGCGATACAGCTCTCTGGCAGTCCCATCTTGAGCATCAACCAACTCCTCTACTAAGCTCTCAGGAAAGGCATACTTTGGCAAGGCCACGATCAAGCAGCTCGTTCCAAATGATGCCAGCAATGCATTTTTCAAAGGTGGGTCCCCAAACAGAAGTCTAAACCACACAGGCATCAAGCATGCTTAAGAAGCCATCGCTTCTTGTGGAAGCTACTCATGTAGCAGCCTACTCAAGTTCAACGCCTCATACCAAAGTTAACAAGGCATCCCACAGAGAGGTGGCAAAGTAATTCTTTTGTCACCCCATGCTGACTGCAGATGACTCAGTGAATCTGGAAGGGGACCACAGCTCTGAGAACAATGGCAAAAAAAAGTATCTACTTTTCTAGCACTTAGACTAATGTAATTCAAGTTTCAGAATGGCTCACAGGAATGTAAACACATACATTAAGTAAAGGGGCAAAAGATACACAGTCAAAAATGTGTCTACACATTTTATTAAATCAATACAGGTTTCCTGATTTATTAATCTGCTACTTGTTGTTGTGCAAAAAGAAGAGCCCATCTGCTTGAAGACCAAGCACCATTCAAGATTTACATCAACTTTGGGTCAAGCACTAAAAAATTCAGTCCCTCCTTGAGCGCAAGTCATTGTGTTAAAAGCAGCACACAGTTTCTTGATCCTGACACCACAGCCACATCTGTATAGCAGGGAGCTCTCGCACATTTGGAAGTTGGAACTGGCACGTACAGAGTGGCTCTAGACCTTGGATATGTGGCAGTGCTAGAGTAACCAAATACAGGACTGACGAACACAAAAAGCACAAGAGCACGTGCAAGCTCAACCATGCCTGCTTCACTGATCTTGGTTCAGAAAAACAGACACTAAGACTTGTCACAAGTAAAACTGGAGGTTGCCTGCGACAGTGAAAAATGACATCGTTTGTAGCCAAGAAGTGCAGCGTAAGAGCAAACTGATGTTTGGATTGCATGTTACATCTACCCAACACATGCAGACACAGGCAAATTAAGCAGACTGCCTTTGGTCGTGCTTCCTCCCTTTTCTTAATATGATGCCTTTGCCACTTTCTCTGTGCCTGCCTGATCCAACAGGAAGGAATTTAAATTATCGCTGAAAAGCTGTACTACTGACAGACAAAGGTGAAGCACTCAGCCTCCAGCCATACCACACACCCAAACCAGATCTCTCTGCGGGACCACGAGCATCTCTGGATTTCCTCTGGCACTGAGCCCTTCCCCTCCTACCTGGAGTCCAACAAATCCAGGGGCTGTTCTGCACCCATGAGGAGTTTCAGAATTTTGAGCATGTAACTAGGATTCACAGGCCTTACAGAGACATAAATGTCATGTTCCATTTTCAGGAGCCTACTGGATCTGGCTGGTTGAATTGTGGGGTTTGGGGTTTTTGTTTGTTTGTTTGTTTGTTTGTTAATATTTCTGTATGCAACATACCAGGGTTGCATGATATCAGTATGTCATAAAACCAAACTACCCAGGGCTGAGAAGAGCTTCCCTTCAGGGTTGACTTCAGTCATTTTCCTGAGACAGTGATATGCAAAAATCTACTGGTTGGGTAATACTGTCAGTAATCACAAGCACTGTGCACTCATCCTGACTCTAAGTAGAACAATACCAATGTGTTATCTATGTAGGTAATTACAGCAGCGCTTATTTATTGCTCTGTTACAGCCACTGCAACACGCAGGGTTTAAGATTTGGACATGAACAGCCCAGTTCCACCACGCAGGCAGTTCTCTTTCACACACCCTTCCATACAGATGTCCCTCTCGCACTGCGCATCTCTTTGCAGCGTACAAGATCTCTTACACAAACACAGAGAACAACAGTTAGACCCCGAGGGACCACTATCATTTTCCTCTATTACTTTTGAGTAGGCTTAGAAAATCCCCGTTTTTCCACCCAAACTCCACTCTCTACCCACTTATGGTCTAATCCCAACCCTGCACAAATGACTGAGAGATTCCCGTGGTGTGACGACATGCCAAGCTGCAAAGCAGGACCATGAGAGAGGACAGGCAGAGCTTCGTGCAGGGCCAATTAAAGCTTCACCTAATCAGGGTCAACAGACAAGCACAAAAATACTTCCCTAAAACCCTGAGCTCAACTTCAGACTCAGCTACTGCCTTATTTTCTAGGATTAAATCACATTTACATGATGAATAAAAGATTTTTTTCCTTCAGAATTTAGAAAGCAAAATTTTCTCATGGATCAAACCTGGTAATTATTATAGACACTAGCTCTCACTATACAATATATAGTATAAATACTACATGTTTCTCCCATACTTCTCTAGCTAGCTGGGACTCCTTAATTCTGCATTTTTCCATCAGGTGTAAGTTACTGCCAGAGCTCTGGAGGTAGTTGTGCATTTTACAATGCCAACGGGGGTAGAAGCTCCAGGCAGAGCCCTTGGAAAGACAGACTAATTTCCATAAAACCGCTGATCCTTAAGCTTGACGTGGTCTCTGCTTATAAGCAAACTCTTATAATTCCACTCAGATAAACACGACAAACAGCTGCACAAGTTCTGTCTCAGTTTGAGGATAGATAAAACTGGTATGATTTCCATATCTAAATAAGCTGGGAATTTTATCCTCATGCATAAAGCTCCATGCAAGACTTAAACTGTGAACACTCAGGGGATTAATTCATTCTCCTGGAATAAGGATCTAAAGCGAAAGAGCAGTTTTCTTGCTATTTCCAAGCCCGCGAGTCCTATTTCCATTTGCACTGGCATCCCTTCTTTGGTGTGAGGGCCGGGAGTGCAGAGGACGAGAACTGTCAGGGCTTTTACTGTATCAGCAGCTCCAGATTCAGCTTGGTTTACTCCTTCTTCCCAAGAGACAAGCTATTCTTTCTGTTCTTTTTAAAAATAATCCCCCCAACTTCCAAACTCCTAGGGTCATGCTTCACTTGGTCTGTGTTTCAAGACCTTTAATACTACTGTTGGCAATATTATTCCCAAAAGGCACCTCTTTTTCTTTCAGCACTGAAACACTTCTTTGCAGGCCCAAAGAGGTTTGTGAGATGCATTGAGGTGGTTGTACAAAACAAAACAACACCTGGGAAGTAACATTCAAGCCCGTGAGTGGTTCCCAACTGATTCCAGACAGTCGGGCCCCAGGAAAGAAGCTCTGGAAGAGATTTTTCTCAGAAGCATGTACTATGTAAACCAGAACTAACAAGAACGTTGGGTTAGTATCAAGGAATGGGATTTGCTTTGTCATTTTTCCCTTCAGTTGGATGAAACCGTACCAGTGGGAATGGTAGGCCCTTGAAGAAAGGACTGTTTTGTCGTTTAGAGTCTCAGCCTGTAACTGCTGGTTCCTGACAGTAAATCCTGACTTGGTTACTGAACATAAGATAGATCAACCTTGTCCTCTATGCTTTCTTGCCGCTTTATTGAGAGATTTATCTCACACCTGAAATAGTTGAGGACACTAACCACTAAATTTAACTGTCATACAATCGATAATCAGTGCCGAAGGCACCCTTTTCCCCTAAAATATAGCATCTTACTAACAGTATCAACAGAGGCTCAAGATCAAATTTGGCAGGGCACAGAGCAAAGAACGTAGCATCTGAAGCCCGGAAGCTCCTCCAGCTTCCAACTCCGGCTTTGTCCGACTGTCAGGAGGGAGCCTGGAGAATTAAGCGTCATTCTACTGTGCACTAAATACAGCTGGTTTATGTCCCATGGGTTATTACTTGTGCTATCCTGAAATGATCAGTTAGGCACTAGAAGAAACTCCTTTCTAGGTCATTCCACATAAGAGGTGTTGCTTCCTCTCAACTCCTTGTTCCAGTCATCTAAGAGATGACATACATTGTTCCTGGGTGAGGAAGGCCAAAGAATTTAGACCTCTCTCCCTCCATTCCCACTCTCCTTCCCGAAGCTCGCCTGCGGAGACACTCTGGCTTGGTTTGTGTGGGGTCCAGGGCTTGCACTGGTCCTTTGCCGAGGCACAGCTTCCACATCAGCTGAAGCCATTCTCTCCTCTTTGCTTTTTAAAGCTTTTTTCCTTTCCCCACACTCTGACTCCAGAGAGATCTACCGAGTGGGTTTGTTACACTCATTTTAGCGCTTTGTCTGAGGCCATTTGCTTTTTTCAACTTGTAATTTCAGTCAGGTGGGCATCTCCTGTTGATGAAGGCAGCTGCCAGCGGGATGAACTGGCACCTTCCCCAGGGTGGGGTTTGAATCCCCGACGAAGCCAAGCGGGCTGTATCCGGAGCTCCAAATTCAAGCTTTCACTCACTCGAGCACTATGCTTAAAACATCACACACACTTGTTTAAAACCAGAGGTGTTCTCACTGATGAGCGGCAAAACGAACACTCTTCTAAGGACAATGTGTACTTCTTGTCAAACAGTTGCTGCAGGGTAAGCTTTACGTTGAATAGCTTTATAAAATCACAGGTAATATTTAGTTCGCAGACTGTTCCTAGCTGCGGCCATGCAGACTGAGGCTAATAAAAAACAAACCCTTCATATCACTGCAATTACAGCAGGGTAGGCAGGCAGGCTGAATTCGGACCCATTTCTTCTTCCATCCCAGCCAGGAGATAAAACAAAAAGATAAATGTGTCAATTGCCAAACACAAAATTGGATATGGGGGATCTCATTTCAGCCCTGTCATTCTTTATCTTCAGCACTAAGGAAGCATGACTGATATTTCTATTTTGGATATTCTGTCTTGGATATAGATATTTCTATTATGTGACTTTCATCACACAAAAACACTAGTTAGCTTCAACACACTTAAAAAAACCCCAAATGCTTACCACAGTGATTATTTTAAGTAAAGATAAAAATCACGTGATGCTACAACAAAGAGCTTTACCAAACACAGTCCATTTTTCAGGCTGAAGAACATCTACATTTCCACAAATTCCTCCACTCTCTCAACCCAAAACTAGCTTTAGGAAAAAAAAAAAAAAAAAAAAAGAGAAAAGCTCGAACTAGCAATTGCGATATTCAGACTGCTTCGTAGCTCTATGTTTTTCAGGAAAGTGCTTTCCCTAATGACAGGGTAATAAAACTTTTGAATATACCTGTCTGAAACCTCTAAAAAACCCCAAACATAACCAGATTATCCTTGTTTTGTCCTTTTTGTTAAAAAATGGAAAAGAAAAGCTATGAGCTTAGACATTTGCTCATAACCACATCAGCAGTAACTACAGATAACAAGGAAATCTGAAATCTCTGAGGCTTTGTGCTATATTCAGAATACCAAGTCCATTTTTGTTGTTGAAACCAAGCCAAATCCTTTGACCTATTTCTCAGCTTGACATATTTAAACTTACAGGGTTTTGTTGGGGTTTTTTGTTTGTTTTTTTTTTTTTTCTGCGTGTTAACCCTCATGAATGTCATTTTACCTGGCTACTTCCTTGCAGATACAGAACAAGAGGTTCAGTCTTGGGGATGGTCACCCACATTTTGTACCAAGTCTTCCCTTTTTCAAGGAACTGGAGGTAGCTGCTGAAGAGGCTGTTTTCAGCTGCTAAGATGCTTTGCTTCTGGATAAAGGAAAAAAAGAAAAAAGAGCTGTTTCCATTGATGCTTACATGGGCAAAATACTTAGAATTATGCATAAAGGATACTTAAGTTGTCCAGAGTCAAATAACAGTGTAGGGCAAACGCTGGAGAGCCCATAACTGAACAAAAGTTTAATCATCATTATATACCATCAAGAAATAGCACAATTCCATGTAATACGGGCAGATGCTGAACGACTGTTCCCAGTGGCCATGAAGTTAAATTCCACCTCCACCAAGTAAATTGAGAATGGCAATTAAGATGATGCAGCTAGTTTCTTGCTTAGCAAAGTAGACTAGGAGACGATTTCAAATTAATGAGAAAGGTGTATTAACAGTCTTCTGCATGGATGCAGAGAGAGGTGAGCCAAATCAGAGAGCACAAGCGCAAAAAAAAAAGACTGAAAAAAATTTTTGTCTTTTGATGGAAAACAAAGAAAAACAGTCCTGTTCCCATTACACTTTGCACAGAAGTCTCCTGGGGATTTCTGGCATCTGCTAATAACATTTGTAAAGTGGCAATCTCCTCAGCTGCTATTAAGCTTGTTAAGAAAGTTTAATGTAAACAGGAGGGAAAGAAAAAGACTGGCTCTGATCTTTCTTTTTTATACACCTGCTCCCTTGCATTTTACCTGATCCTTTGAAGATTTAGCACAAGGCTAAAAGCCTGAGCATATGAGGGAAAACTGACTCTTTTCCTTGGGTTTTTACAGCTTTCTTCTGTAATCTGCTTTCTGCAGTAAAGCCATAGGTCACATTTCACTGGTTTGCTTTTTGGCTTTTCAGATTAACAGGGCTCTCTGCTGGGTAGGTACAGGTTCTTGCTTTACTGGCAAACAGCTCTGCTGAAACAGCGCTAGGAAGTTTATCATGAGACACTGCAGACTATACCGATGCATATTCAGTGCTCATCATCTGTGGGCACAGCTGTAGCATATATCGGAAGTTTTTGATGGTATCAAGCTCCGGATTCAAAATCTCTTCTGCACTCGGCAGACAGGGTAGTGCAGGGAAGGGCGATGTGCGTTTGTAGCTGTACCCCACCTCGTATTTCTGAGGTTCTGCACGCATCTGGGTACTGAGCTGACAAAGCACCTGAGCAGCAGAGTTCACTCTGGCATATAGTGCTGATGTAATTTTGGCTGTGTAGGTACACTGAGTAGACTGGAAAGAAATACGACATGCTGGGAAGCAGAGCAGGGTCTAAGAAGACTATTTGAGGAAGCATTTATGACAGGAGCTCTGGACGTGCACTGCCAGGTTTACATTTCTTGCTCAGAGTCTAGCTCTTTTCCACGTACTTTGGTTCCACTGGGGCGCATAAGGCGGCTGGAAGGAAGTCTGCTGGCTCTGAGGGGTGCCTTGCAGAAAGATGTTTTTCAAGGTAAGATGTTTTTCAGCGTAGGCTGCAAGTGCTCCCCAATTTCCCATGCGGTGCTCAAAGCAGGATGGTGTACATCAACAATCGGGGGGAAGGATGATTCGCAAAGGAAGTTAAGTTCTCAGTTTTTCAGTGGCTCTTTCAAGAATCTGATGTACCCTCAGAAGACGTGCCCCTGTGGGTCTACTTTCAATTGAGATGAATGTCCTCTTACACATGCAGCGACTTCAGGCTGTATTTCACAGGTAGAATAATAAAAACCTTTTCTTCAAGGTGGCCCATGAAAAGTGTGGCACATAACGGTACTCACAGCTCTGCCTGTAGTCTAAAAAAAGCACTGGTAAGAGAAGGTTCAGTTGTTGGGGGTGAGGATAAAGCAAACCAGTTTGCTAATGAGTTTCTTGTTCTTGTGAAAAATAAGGCTAGCATGTGCTGCTATCATGGTATAAGGCTTGGTGACATCTGTGGCACTTGTGAAGCACTAGTTTACACAGTATAATTTGTGGAAGTCACGTCCTGGAGAAAAGAGTCTGCATTATAGCAGGTTTGAGAAAGTTTCAGTGAATCCTGACAGTCTTTCAGAACGATGCCATGCTTTTGCACCATCGACTAAGAAAAAATTCATTTAAATGGTATTTTGACAGGGTGCGGTATAAGGAGCACAAAACATCTTCTACATGGAGTTATTTCGCCAAGTTTTGCCAATAGTCATCGTGCACAATTCAGGATTGGAAATGCACCATAATAAAAAAAAAAAAAACATAGAAGTTTTTCCTCTTTTTCATTACTTTGAAAGCTGAAGCTTAGCTGCAAAACCTGCATGAATCCCTGTATGATCAGCATGCTACGACGAATGTTTACAAACAGCATTCAGGCTGCACGCACAGGTCGGAGGATCAAATGTCATGGTGGGGGGAAAAAAGATAACCAAACAATTTTATTTGTTTTAAATAAATACATTTTTAAAAAACCCAACCAAAACAAAAAGAGAGACTCACAAGGGCTGCTAGCACACCAGAAGTTTCTTAGCTAGATACTGTACCTCTGCAGCTAGTCTTTTCTTTTGTTCTCCAAGTGCTTCCACACCCAGGCTGCACAGGCTTGCTGGTAACTGCAGAAAACACTCTTTACACACTCGATTATGACGGCTGTTATCTGCAAGTGGTTTAAACTCAGAGCATTTGGCACAGATCACCTGTAACAGAAAGATGGGGATTTATTAGCCATCATTAAAACATAACTCTTCTCCAAAGGAAGTGACATGCAGAACAGATGTTATTAAAGTAAAATCCAGAAAACTAATGCAAGCGTAAGAGAGAGCGACCAATATAATATTTACTTTATTTATTTCCATTAATGATTACTGGTTTTGTGATCCCATGCTGTGTACCAATATACCTAATTAAAGAAAACATATGCCTTTGGGGAAATACTTTGTGATTAACATCATGCAAGTTTGCTTTTCTTTTCTTATAAGCCTTTATGAGTCAAAAAGGGCTTAGGTTGACAAAGCAACTAATATTTTTTAATGCCAATCATAAAATGGTCTAGGAAGGACTGATTTTCAGAGTAAAGGTGGCTGACGCTTCCTCATCAATTAGGCAGTAACTGGGGAATCCAAAAATCACTGACCGTGTGTCAGTGTAACGTATAAGAGCACCGTGTAACGTATTTTCCATTAAAAACTATTTGCCTGATGACAAATTAACAACTTCTGATTCCTTTCCACAGCTGTCAAGAGCACACAATGACCCATCGGTCCCATGAAACCAGCGCTTGTGAAGTGCAGCTCGGGAACCTGTTTTCACACTGCGTTCTGACTCTGCCACTTGCTCTAGGGGGAGGAACCGGCCCCCGGGGTGCAGTGCAGCGGCAGTCAGCCGCATTTGACATCCATTCTGAATTTACTGTACAACAATACACCCCAAATGCCCTCCAGGTACAAGTAGATGTTATTATACGCTTCACTGCAAGATGTTAATTACTATACGCAGGTAACTGCCTTAATTCAGCAAGCGAAGCGCCATTCTGCCCAGTTATATAAAAAAAAGCAAGCTAGAATTTTTAGAAATGTGATAGCCTTTCCTGGCCACGAATTAAATTCTTTAATTTGAATGCTATCACCATATCACAAAACGTCACATAACCAACAACCGTTCAACAATAGAATATTAATAATGTAATTCTTGTTATCTCTCTTCCATGGGAGAAAGGTATTATTTCATTTCTTTAATAATACTAGGCTTTCCAATGGAACATTTTAAACCTCCAGATATGTATTTTATTCTTTTAGTAATTATTAATAAAAACAAACCCAGAAGGTTGACAACCCCAACGCCGGTGCAAAAGTGTCTCCTCCACAGTAATTTTATTTCAATTGCTGAGAATGAGGTTTCTTTAAACATCTTAACTATACATTTAGGTATCTCTTCAGCTGAAAATTTATCTCCGCTTCAAATGAATAATGGTATTTAAATAACATTATTCTGTACTAGTTACATTAGGAACACTGAACCGTGAAACTCAAGTCACAGAAGGCAGGTTTCACGTCATATTACAGAGCTCAATCTCATCTTGGCTGTGGTTGTGATTTTCAGGAAAAAAAAAAAGAGAATTAAGCTGTCAGAAAATGGCACTGGGGAAGGGTGGCTAAGTGCCTTCAGTAACCTGGCCGTGAATCCCCAGGACTGATTTTCTTTGTCTTTTCAAGCAGGAGGAAACCACCCTGGCACAAGCAATTCTGGACAACTCAGGGAGACAAGTTCTAGGGAAAGAACTGATCCATCTTTAATATTGGATGTTCAGCTGTTCGTCCTAGACAGAGCTGCGGTGTGAAGTAAGGCTCTCAGAAGGCCATTCTGTTTCTGCAAACAAAATAAAGCGGACAGCCCCCTCCCCAGACATGTGCACATCCTCAGGGAAGGCACCACCTTTCTTTTTGTCCACCAAGGCGCTGTATTTGCTTTTAAAACAGCACAGACTAGGCCCCTTGCGCCAGAGTTTTGTTCTTTTTTCTCCAGTTCCCAGGGGATAAAACCAAGTGGAAAGATCTGCTCTGCCAATGACTGCCATGAACCAGAACATCTTTTAGTTCCTGCACTGAAAAAATAAAAAACTCTCTTCAACAGTCTCTGCAGAAGAAACTAAAAAGCTCAGTGCCTTCTGATACTTACCGCCCCACACTGCTTACAGTGGTGCCGCCTTTTAGTGATAGAATTAAAGCTTTCACTGCAGCTCTTGCAAGCCTGTTTCTCCTTGTCTCGCTTGGATTTGGAAGACTTCCTACAGGAATCACTCTGAAACGAGAAGTAGAATTATGTGATTTTTTATTTATTTTTTTTTAAAAAGACGGCAAAACATTTCGTAGAGTTCTCCTGCTGAGAAAGATCCTCTTCGGGTTTCACACCATTTTAGAATAGAATTCATGTCAACTCTGCCAATGGCCTGTGGCTGGAAGGCTGGCTCAGCCATCGGGTGTTTCTGGTGTGGCATTACATGATCTCAGACCGCTCGAGCTGATTTTTCAAGTCCCCCCTCTGCCCACTTCTACCCTTACAGCCACTGAGCAACCTCATCTCACCGTCTGTTGGTAAGGAGGAAGAGGAACTGGCAACGTGGGCTTGTCAAGAGCTATCCTTCCTGCACTCATCTTCCTCACTGCTGCAATGTGACTTGGTTAAGGCGAACGTTGTTCACTTTTTGGGTGCATTGTAAACACTTCTGTTCATGGGGAGGAGATGAGAAGGTTTTGGGAAGAAGTGAACAGTGCTAGCAGTGGACTTCTACCCATCCAACTTCAAGCACACCTGGAATACTGTGTCCAGCTCTGGAGATTCTGCCCCTCTACTCCACTCTCCTGAGACCCCCCTGCAGTGCTGCCTCCAGCTCTGGAGCCCTCAACAGAAGGAGGACATGGACCTGTTGGAGCAGGTCCAGAGGAGGCCATGAAGATGACCAGAGGGCTGAAGCCCCTCTGCTGGAAGGACAGAGGCTGAGAGAGTTGGGGGGGGTTCAGCCTGGAGAAGAGACGGCTCCGGGGAGACCTTAGAGCAGCTTTCCAGTATCTGAAGGGGGCCTACAAGAAAGCTGGAGATGAACTTTTTACAACGACTTTTTAGTGACAACTACTTTTTACAATCACTTTTTAGTGATAGGATGAGGGGTAATGGCTTCAAACTCGAAGAAGGGAGATTTAGAATAGACATTAGGAAGAAATTTTTCGCTTTGAGGCTGGTGAAACACTGGAACAAATTGCCCAGAGAAGCTGTGGCTGCCCCATCCCTGGAGGTGTTCAAGGCCAGGTTGGACTGGGCTTGGAGCAACCTGGGCTGGTGGGAGGTGTCCCTGCCCATGGCATGGGGGGTAGAACTGGATGATCTTTAAGGTCTCTTCCAACCTAAACCATTCTATGATGCTATGACATGGAGTTTCCTTAGGCTCCCTCTCAGCACATGATGAAACATAAAGCTCCTCAGGAAGCCAGGGATATCTACACCAGGATGTGCTACCAACTGCTCTTGGCAGAAGACACTTTCCACCAGCTGTCTGGATAGCCAAGCAAGTTTAGCCTCTTAAGCTAAGCACCTAAGCTGGTACATAAAGTCACTCGGTATAATCAAACCCATTTGTACAATTTTCTGATAAACTGAAGAGCATTAACATGACAATGTGCCGTTCATAAAAATACAGCTTCACACAGAACTTCAAGTAGATCCCCTGTTTTGTTTTCTTTTTTAAATAAATAAATACTATTCCTCTTTCCTGGTCAGGATGGCTACATGCCAGGCAACAGCAGCTCCCTGGGGTAAGCCTGAGGCAGCCCCAGCCAGGCAGCACCTGCGTGGAGATCCCAGCCCAAAGGAGGCGGCTCCATCATATTCCTCTAGCACAGCTCTTTCTTGAGAGGAGGTTTGATAACTCTGTTCATTTTTGTTTGCTTGACATAATCATTCAACAAACTACTGGGAGAAGAAACATTTCCTCTAAATCAAAAGAGTAGAGGTATTTTACATTTTTTCTGAAAATCAACCAGGTGAAGATCGGGCCCATTGTAGGTTACATAGATTCTGGAGTCCTTGACAACGCCCCTTTCCCTTTAAGCCACACGTCCATACTAAGACACAACTTAAGTCCACTTGAGAGAGAACAGTTGGCTCAAAAAATTTCCCCTTCTTCAAAGCCTTTATTTAACACAAGGATGAGGGCATGCGGGGGTGGGAGGAAAGGCAGCAGTGATTACAATTGGCAGAGGCTGCCCATGATCACCAGGCAGGTGTCACCAGCGCTAGGGAAATTCTGCCATTTACCCTAAGGTTTCACCTTAGTGGTTACGACTTAACCTGCAGAAATCACTAATACGGGTTTTCAGGCCAATTAAAAAAAAATAAAAATCAAAATAAAATTTTGTAAGCTGCCACC
>VZSZ01003852.1:281147-298664 GCA_013398815.1 Ibidorhyncha struthersii
GTCCTTCAGCAGAGCCATTGAAACCACCCTGTCTTGTAACAGCATTACACAACAAACCCCACAGCTAACTGCTTCTAATTGGATTGGATCTTTTCATTTTTATTCTCTTTTCTCTAGCTGCAAAAGCAACGTTTCAAACTTGTCAACAAGTACAGGACGCTTTGCCATTCAGCTTGGAGAAGCACAGTCACAGGGACTTCTTCATTCAGGAACACCACTGTATCCCCATATACATACATATTAATTGCTCAGCAAAACAGAATGCCTGCAAATCCAAGTCCTCCCCCACACGAGTGGAGTGCCGTATTTCACTTTTCTTGTAAAGAACCAGATGTAACCAGTACGACACTGAATTACTCCAACCAAACAATGCCTTGGATGAATCATTGGCAAAAACGTTCCTCTCAGGCTCTGTTAGACGCCTCCAAGTACGGCGTATAATTATGGCGATTTATAAAGCTTTTACTGATCTGCAGCAATCTACAGAGTAACTTTTTTGTTTGTATCACATATATGGGCTAAAGTCAGCCATTTCTCATTTTGATGCTAATGCTATTTAATTTTTTAGAAGACTGATTATCCCTCTGCTGGCTAGGGACAGATTCCACTTAAGTTGTCAGACCAGAGCATTTCCTGACTGGTCAACCTTAATTTTCCACTTTTTAACAGTTAAAATTTGCATACAGCAGAACATGCCTTTTGATTCTTATGTTAACAACAATTTCACTAGTGTTGCTGGAATAGCAAGACTATAAATGAAGGCATCATTTAGCCTTGTAAGCTGCAACTGGAAGACACTCTTGATGAATGCTAAACAAACTGGAAGACACTCTTGATGAATGCTAAACAAAAACCAGTTTTTGGCTTTCAATCAATACCTACACGTGCCTGAGTAGGAAAAATGCTGAAGTTCCCCTAACATGAACTGAATGGCCTGCTTCATGTGGAAATGGGTTCATTTGATTTGTACTTCAGTAAGAATATCCACCATCACCCACATGCATGTTTCTATAACGCAGACAAGACTCAAGTTGAATACTTCCTCTAACGCCTCTCATATTTGACTTCCTCCTCCATGTGAAATAGTCTGCACAGCGTTCACTTTCAGAAATACACGATGCATATATTTGACAAAGGAAAGAAAGCAGAAAGGGCATTATATCGGGCAGGATTTGTTATGATGGTTATGCACGAGCTTTTATTTTAGGCCATTATATTTATTTTAGACCAGTGTATTTGAACTCGTGCTGTAGCATACAACAAGCATTTAATGCTAACTTCACTAATCAAAAAAGGCCCTGTCTAAAGAAGTCTTTAAGTGTTTGATGAATATCAGCAATGTTTCATAATATTTCTCAACATTATGAGAATATGGGGAGAAAACAAGAGTTTGAAACATTGCTATTGCAGCTGTAGAAAAGATAATAAAAATGAAAATGTATTTTCTTTACGACTTGGCAAATTCCGGTGAGCCATTATAGAAGAAAGACTTATTCAATATTAGGTTATTTAACTGCTGACACTGGGAAATAATTAAGAAGCCCTTTGCCTTCTGTCCCTGTGAAAACCATGGGACTTTGCTGCACGGGCAGTCCCCCCATCCCACCCAGCGATGGCTCAGGAATTTGACCTTGCCACGTACTCTTAACGATACACCATGGGAACAGAAAGGTTTTTGTAAAAAGCAAGGACATGCATCATAATTCACAAACCTATTTCATCAAAGATAAATTGAACAGTCACTTTACAACTGTGTCCTTTACTACACAAGCTGTGTTATTTACTGTTGATATATGTTAAGATGGAAGCTAATATAAAGCTCCCCTAGTTTCAACTGAGTATCTTGATAATAAAGCACTTGAATAATTGTTGTCTTTCTCATCTTTCTTGGAGTACGCAGCTTTGTTTTGAAGCTGGTGAGTCTGACAGGAAAAAACACTTGCATGAAATCTGTTCAGAGCCAGGACCTACAATAACTTCTTTCAGACTGAGCTGTTTTGACCACTAATTTGCTTTTACTCTAGAGCTGCATTTAACTCTCTAAACCTTGACAGTTTCCTCCAAATTTCAAATTTCAGTGGAAAAAAAGTGTCTACCCCAGTGAGAGGTACCACTCATCTAGAGCTAAATGACTGGCAAGGTGAAGGCCTGTAGCTGGTGCGTGTAGGAAAATGGACATCCCATCAGTAGTGAACCACTGGAGCCTCCACTTGCTTCTGAAAAGCGGGGAAGAAACACCGAAGAGCTGGTAGGAACAGCAAGAAAACCCATGGGCTCAGGAGACCCTTGTTCTGTTATTTATTACTTGCTATATATTTGACACCGCTCCTCACGACATCCTGGTCTCGAAATTGGAGAGACACAGATTTGACAGATGGACCACTTGGCGGATAAAGAACTGGCTGGACACTCGCACTCAGAGAGCTGCAGTCAACAGCTCCACGTCCAAGTGGCAAGCAGTGACAACTGTTGTTCCTGAGGGGTCGGTACTGGGACCCGTGCTGTTTAATGTCTTTGTTGGTGACGTGGATGTTGGGATGGAGTGCACCCTCAGCAAGTTTGCCAACGACAACAAGCTGTGCAATGCAGTCAACACACTGGAGGGAAGGGATGGCACCCAGAGGGACCTGGACAGGCATGAGAGGTGGGCCCGTGCAAACCTCATGAAGTTCAACAAGGCCAAGTGCAAGGTCCTGCACATGGTGCAGGGCAATCCCAAGCACAAATCCAGGCTGGGTGGAGAATGGATTGAGGACAGCCCTGAGGAGAAGGACTTGGGGGTGTTGGTGGATGAGAATCACAGAATCATAGAAATGGTTGAGGTTGGAAGGGACCTTTAAGATCATCAAGTCCAACCATTAACCTAACCTGACAAAAAACACTTCTAAACTATATCCCCAAGTAGCACGTCTACCCTTTTTTTAAACACCTCCAGGGATGGCGAATCCACCACCTCCCTGGGCAGCCTATTCTAATGTTGGATAACCCTTTCAGTGAAAAAAATTTCCTTATATCCAAATCTAAACCTCCCCTGGGGCAACATGAACCCACTTCTTCTCGTCCTATCACTTGTCACTAGGGAGAAGAGATCAGTCCCCATCTCTCTACAACCTCCTTTCAGGTACTTGTAGAGAGTGATAAGGTCTCCCCTCAGCCTCCTCTTCTCCAGGCTGAACAGCCCCAGTTCCCTCAGTTGTTCCTCATAAGACTTGTCCCCCAGACCCCTCACCAGCTCCGTTGCCCTTCTCTGTACACGCTCCAGCACTTCAATGTCTTCATTGTAGTGAGGGGCCCAGAACTGAAGACAGTACTTGAAGTGGGACCTCACCAGTGCCGAGTATAGGGGGACGATCACTGTCCCAGTCCTGCTGGCCACGCTATTCCTGATGCAGGCCAGGATGCCGTTCGCCTTCTTGGCCACCTGAGCACACTGCCGGCTCATATTCAGCTGGCAGTCCACCAACACCCCCAGGTCCTTTTCTCCTGGTCAACTTTCTAGCCACTCCGCCCCAAGCCTGTAGCACTGCATGGGGCTGTTGTGACCCAAGTGCAGGACCCGGCACTTGGCGTTGTTGAACCTCATACCACTGGCCTCGGCCCACCACTCCAGCCTGTCCAGATCCCTCTGTAGAGCCCTCCTACTCTCAAGCAGATCAACATGCCCGCCTAGTGTACTGTCATCTGCGAACTTACTGAGGGTGCATCCAATCCCCTCGTCCAGGCCATTGATAAAGATATTAAAGAGAACCGGCCCCAGCACCGAGCCCTGGGGAACACCATTTGTGACCGAAGCTCAACATGAGCTGGCAATATGCACTCACATCCCAGAAGGCCAACCGTATCTTGGCCAGCAGGGCAAAGGAGGGGATTCTGCCCCTCTGCTATGCTCTCATGAGACCCCACCTGGAATATTGCATCTCTGGAGCTCTCAAAAGAAGAAGGACATGGACCTGTTGGAGTGGGGCCAGAGGAGGCCACCGAGATGCTCCAAGGCCTGGAGCCCCTCTGCTGGAAGGACAGGGTTAGAGAGTTGGGGTTGTTCAGCCTGGAGAAGAGAAGGCTCCAGGGAGACCTTAGAGCAGCTTTCCAGTATCTGAAGGGGGCCTACAAGAATGCTGGAGATGGAGTTTTTACAAGGACGAGGGGTAATGGCTTCAAACTGGGAGAAGGCAGATTTAGAATAGGTATTAGGATGAAATTCTTTACTCTGAGGGCGATGAGACACTGCCCCAGGTTGCCCAGAGAAGCTGTGGCTGCCCCATCCCTGGAGGTGTTCAAGGCCAGGCTGGATGGGGCTTGGAGCAACCTGGTCTGGTGGAAGGTGTTCCTGTCCATGGCAGGGGGTTGGAATTGAATGATCTTTAAGGTCCCTTCCAACCTAAACCATTCTATGATTCTATGATTTCATTCTGTCTGGGCCAGGAGGCAGACATTAAGCCTTGATGCAATAGTCTGATGGGACTCTCATATAGGCAGATGCACAAGCAACAAAGGAGTGTCAAATCTCTCTCTTACTATTATGCTTATACAGCCATGT
This sequence comes from Ibidorhyncha struthersii, assembly GCA_013398815.1. Lineage (NCBI taxonomy): Eukaryota > Metazoa > Chordata > Aves > Charadriiformes > Charadriidae > Ibidorhyncha > Ibidorhyncha struthersii. Next base: position 285,685 of record VZSZ01003852.1, read on the forward strand.
ATTTCCCACTTACAGATTATGTATTTGGAGACACCTGTACTGGGGCAGAACATGAGCAGGTGCTTCTGGAAATGCTGAATATATGTGAGCAATCAATTTAAATTATATTTTGTACTTTGCAATCCAGCAAAAATGTTTAGTTTGTTTCTCTAAAGGCCACCGTCATTATATGCAAGATTACGTGCAGGACCATCTTCCACTGGCTTGTACTCTCCTTGTGCGCACAGAAGGTTTAGCATAAACCATATAAACTGCGCTAAGCAGTGCAGTGCAGCCAACAGTTACCACAATGCTGTAGAGCAAGCAGATGATACTTCCTGCACCAGGTTTTTGCTGTCTGGCAATGCTAACATGCGGCACTGAAGAAAACCCCAGCAGCCTCTTCAGCAGGCTCAGCAGAACCAGAGGAAGGAGACAGCAGTTTGCTGACCACCACTACCACCAAGTGGTTTGCAGGTGGAAGCTGTAAAGCACAGAATGTACTTGCTCATGCGCTCACTGAGACGTTTCTGAAGGGACGCCATCATTAAAAGTTAATATTCTCTAAAGCTGCAACTAACACGTGAACTCATTGCTCACACATTTGCTACAGTACAGCAGAGTGAGATCTCAGAATCAGTAATACACAATTTTAGATATTTTTAGTTTCATGTTTTTGATCAGCTCCATTTTTATTTCTGTCTCAGGAATTCATTTTTTCTCTAAATACACAACTTAAGGAAAATTACTTAATGTGTCAAGATATACTATGCAAATCACAACCATTTATAATCAACTAAAAAGATCAACATTTTTATCTAATTACAACTAAAATTTACATTTCCCTAAGAAATTTAAGACCAACAGAAACTTTTATGTTTGTTTTTAAATACTATATAAAGCATCTTTTTTATTAAGTAGCCAGCTCAGTACAGCACCTGTAACTCAAGGAACAGGGGCACTAATAGCAAAACTGACTCCAAATAAAAAAAATTGCTTAGGGAAAATACGAAATGTGAACAAACAATAAACAGCAAGGAGTACATTAATTACAAACACTTACTATTACTGAGCTCTTGTTTGCATAGGTCAGGTTGCTTAGCTTGTTTAACAGCTTTTCATTGATGCTCTGTAAACTCTACCAGTATGTTAACAAGCTTGGCCAGAGGACTGGAAGACCAAGTGGCTCCTTTGTTATTAAAAAGCTCACGCTAATACATAGTATCCTATAGTATGTCTCAGCAGATAGGGGTTTTTTTTAGTTGTTATTTTTTCCTGTTGGGTTTTTTTTTTTTTCAGTAAACTCAGCTGACCCTAAGGCATTTCCTGAAAATCTGTTATTCTCAGAAGACATTTTGAAAGGGAGAGATAAGAATGCTAAAAAATAGACCTTATTAAGGACTCAAAACCTCTGGTTTGACTCAGCAGCAGTCACAGATGTCGTACAAAGCAAAATGAGAAATACCTTTAAAAGTCTACTTTGCTTTTGCAGCAGCCAATCACTTACAGGCCAGAGATGTATGAAAGTACTACCGTCTCCTCTGCATTGGCAGAAACACAAAAACCACACTATGAAAGAAGTGTTAACTGAAATTTGGTTCCGGAGATGAAATTCTGAGTTACACAATAGGACAGTACTAACCAGCCAGGTTTCCTTGTCTCTCTTTGCCCTCCTCCCCCCAGCGTAGCTCCCCATCAGAATTTTAAAACAAACAAAAAACCCCACAATAACCCCCCCCATCACTACAAATGTAACAATCGACTTCCCTCCGGCTAGGTGCCCCATAACTCGGTTCCCCCAGAGGTGCAGCATGTAGCTTGAACGGGGGGATTTAAATTCACCGATGGTGCAAACTCTGCAAGTAGCTGTGGGTGCAACTTAGCCAAGACATTTAGGACAGCACAGCTGCAGCGACAGACAGTAGACTACACAGTGATATACTGAAGTATCTCTGATTTCTTTTCCCTGCTACAAAAGAAACACACACACACACACCCCACACACACACACCCTGCCTTGCTCTACTAAAAGTATTAGCTTCAAATGACTTACCCCTCCAAACGTACTGCTACCATCTGCTCCCGGCACGGACTCCACCGAGCTGGTGCTGGCTATCTGGGGGAAACAGAATGACACAGAACAATTTCAGCATGGACCACAGAACAATTTCAACACGGGCATTCTTCCTAAAATATATTAAAATACTGACAAAGAGAACATGGTGTCATTTTCTTTTAGCCCCTCAGCTGTTTGCTTGTGTGTACACTTTAACTACATGCGTACTCAGCCATTCTCAAACACTGCGTTGACTACGAAGCGGGTGATTTTACAGCCGGTGCTGTGTTGCCGAGCCTGCTCCTTGCTGCAGCGCCTGCTGGGCCCCCACAGCACCGCAGTGAGCAAACTCCGCTCTGTTTGAGCCCTACAAGCCAAACAAGCAAGTGTTTTGTGTAGCCGGTGGATTCTGAGGAAGAATATTTACTCCAATCAAATAGTACTCAGTTAAGTTTTTCTTAACTGCAATATCTCTTTAATATATGCAAACTGGCATCTGAATGTATTATACTATATGTATTCAATACATGGAGGGCAAATAACAAGCTTATGTACACCAAAATCATAGGCTACATCCTATTGTATCATACCCTCTCATCTGTCATTAACTTACAGGGAGTTTGCTAGTTTACGGGGGTTCTCAAAATACTAGACTCTTTATGATAAATTCTCCTGTTATTCCCACAGATCATTCTTCCTTTGCCAATTAGACATCATCTCATATTTTGAGATTATCCAAATCTGCAGCGCATTTTTGCATTCTAGCTTCATTCCATTCAAAAGCAAAAAGGTTTCATCTCTGTTATTGGAAACAAACTCAACTGTGGCTTTTGAGTAAGCTGCCAAATTGCAGAGCTATTCATTCTGATACCTATTTGTATCTATTTATATACTAATACAATCGACTCTTGAGAACAAGCAAAGGAGACAATGCATCCCCTGGGGCTAAGGCTGTGCCACCCCCAGGGAACACCACTTAATTAGAGGGAAGCATCATGTACTCAACTCCAGCCAACTATTTCTGCCTCCGCAAAAACCCAGCAACCCCAGGGTCTTCACATCATCTGTTCCCCAGAAGTGTGGAAAGGGATTTCTTTCTGCTGGAATCCTAACCAACCCAGGTATTTAGATCCCCTCTGCCTAGCAAAAGGACATCTGCGACACGGGACTTGGGAAAGGAAATGGAAAATGCGGAGAAAAAATGGGGTCTGAAGGAGAGAATGAGAAAAACCCCAGCAAGTTTAGGGAAAAGAGTAAACTTCTCTAGCTGCCTGTTCAGATCCCCATGCCCTTTTAGTATTTATTTGGAATAACATGCTAAAAATCAAATACCCTCTACTCTTCACCTGGAAAAGATTTCTCCCCTTTATGTTACCATTACCAGGCAAAGCGTGTTAAGATTTGGTATGGAGGAAGACAGTTATTCACATGCTTGTCAGAACTACCCCAGTGCTAGGGGAAGGAACAGAAATGGGGGTGGGAAATAATGATGATTTAACAAGATCTAAAAATCATGATTTAACTAACAGAAGCACTCCCAGCTCTCAAATCTTAGGGATGCCACTTGTGCAGAGCTCAGCTCTCTGCGGTGCTTTTCTTTGCCAGCCTTCTAATAATGCACAAACTGGGTCCTTCCTCCACACCACGAGCCTCCAACTCTTCTGAGAGTGAGCCATGTAAAAGAGGTCCTTTTCCGTGGGAACATTTTTAGACGGCTTTAGAAAAAAAAAAGCCCTTCACATGGCCTTGAAATGCTGCAGATGAAAATGGAAAACAGTGTCCTCTTTCTGAAGGAACTGAGCCACAAAGGGACCCTGAAGCTTTCTGAAAAGACTTAAGTCTTTTCCCTGCAGGCAAAACCCTGCAGGGGACTGACTGGCAGTGACTCTGGATATTCACCTCCTGACAGGTGAGAGTTTACTCATGCAGTAGATTATTGCACGGGCATAATCTTAAGAATCAGCTCAAACGTCAGATCCCTGCACCTCCAAGAAACCGCAAGTCTTCTGTAGGCAAATTACAGGCTGAAGATCAACCCTTAATGCCTGTGGGAGCTTATGTAAGTCAGCGGGGAAAACAGAAGCATGGTAAGAATGGCGTACAAAGGCACGCAGCGGTCATGCAACTGAAATCAATCATAAGCACTGTAACATATCAAATGTATGGCCAAGGATGGGAGAAAAGCAAGTTGGCTCTTTTTCTACAGGCTTATTAGAACCAGAGACCAATTTCTAGTGGCTGTTACAGATCCAGCCTGGAATCCATGAGCGCATATCTACTTCTTGACTCAAGAAAGCAAAAAAGGGAAGATTATTGTCATTGTTTCCTCTAGAGCACGCTGCCCAATATTCCATAATGATGATATGTATGGTACATACTGCCTACAGCAGCGTACTGCTACTAAGAATCCTCTCAGTATTTGGCCAGTTTTCCTTACAGAACTACCTTCAGCTCTTTATAACTGACAGCAATTTCTGCCACATGTAGCCATGACATCAGTTTTCAAAGCTGATTATCTACATAAACTAATCTCCGAAAAATGCCGATTAGCATTCTGGCATAAAAGAAATTAAGGTGCATACTGCATTAATATCGCTGCCAGGAGATAAACCAGTCTTCTGCTCTGCTTGACTTTTATGAACCAGTAGACTATAACCATGTGGCTACACAGAAGCAAAATAAAATGGAATTCACAAAGTGAGGTAATAATAATGAAGTTGAACAGACACTGTATCTTAATTAGACAGAAATGTGCTTATTAGTTTGCTTATGAACAAACGATTTTTTCCATCAGAGCATCCTGGTTCTGAAGGCAGCTATGAGTTAACTTAAAAATACAGGCACGAATTGATTGTTTTCCGATTTTTTCCAAGTATTTTTAGCTGACTAGTAGTTCATGATCAGGAAGCTATGGCATATTCTGAAAACAGTGCATTGCTGGCTGCTATCAGCAACGGGATCCTGGACTCTGCGGAGGTTCGTGAAGATCTTCGCTGTCAGTCTGTGATTAATGCTGGGATGGAAGGAATATCTTAACATCTCTCCTGAGCCTCCTGAGAAATCAGTCAGATAAAAATCCAGAGTTATTGACTCACCAAATCAGATCTGGGAAAGAAGAGGTTCAAAAATGGTTAGGTACCAAAAAAAAAAAAAAAAAAAAAGTTTAGGAGGGCAGGGGAGGGGGAAGAAAAAAAGATCCGCAAGTTTAATCTCTGCAGATGGACCTTCTCTCCCTGTGCTCCCAAGATCTACTAGGTTTGGCCACTGACACCACCAACACGCAGACAGCTCTGCACAAAATTCCTAAAAATTTCCCTCTCCCAGGCCCTCTCCTCTTTAGCTTGTAGCAGATGACTGTGGCTAAGGTTATCACTGCCATTTTCAAGCCAAATGAAGGGATACTGTTATCATCTTCACACAAATACTTCCAAACCAAAATTCCTAGCAAACACAGCATAGAGTAATACATTACAGTTGTACAGAAACAGAAAAAGCTTTTAAGACTATTTTGCATATTTCGTTGAAGAGTATTCTTTCTGAAATATATTCAATATCTCTAAGACAGTGTTTTAAAGATCCTTTTAAAATGCATCGATTTCCTTTCAACTCTTTAAAAATTTCTAAATACTAACAAAATAAGAAAAAAGAAATAATCCCAAAACGCATCTCTCAGGAGATGGGGAAAGGTAATGAACAAAATCTCCCAGGCGCACAAACATCATTCCAGACAGCCAACCACTCATAACATTGAAGAACTACACCTGTTATGCTAAATGAGCCACTAGTCTGGGAAACATGACTGATTGGCCTCTTGCACTGAATTACCCTGGGTAATTTATTCCATACCTGCACAGCTGAGTAACTATGACTGATATGCATTTGAGAGAAATGGAGCCAACTGTACCGTAATGTAATACAAAAATCAAGAACAAGATAACACTATTTTAAAGTTAGCTGTGTAAGTCTAGTTCAACTGTTGGTAAAACTGTTAAGAACCAAGAAGAAGAATTAAGCACTCATACTTACTGAGGAATCAGGAATATGCTCCTCCTCTTGAGAAAAAGAGCTGTTGAAAGCTCTAAACGTCTCACTGTTCTGTTTGTGCTTCTCAATTGTTGCTTGAATGACCTGAGACAAAAATTCCAGCAAAGATGGAAAGTGTCACAAAAAGAGCCTTGGGAAAATTCTCTCATAGGAAAATGATTAGCATTACCATTTCAGTGAAAAACCCTTAAACTTGGATAAATAAAATGGAAACCTAAAAACCTTAATAACTATGAGTGGTGTTGTTAAATCACTAGTGTTTCAGTTAAAAATGAAGACTGCTGTCAGACAGTGTCTCTACAAGTTGGACTGCAAGAATAAACTGGTGCTGTTTAACATCTTTGTTGGTGACATGGATGTTGGGATGGAGTGCACCCTCAGCAAGTTTGCCAACGACAACAAGCTGTGCAGTGCAGTCAACACACTGGAGGGAAGGGATGGCACCCAGAGGGACCTGGACAGGCATGAGAGGTGGGCCCATGCAAACCTCATGAAGTTCAACAAGGCCAAGTGCAAGGTCCTGCACATGGTTCAGGGCAATCCCAAGCACAAATCCAGGCTGGGCGGAGAATGGATTGAGGACAGCCCTGAGGAGAAGGACTTGGGGGTATTGGTTGATGAGAAGCTCAACACGAGCTGACAATGCGCGGTCATGGCCCAGAAAGCCAACCGCATCCTGGGCTGCATGAAAAGAAGCATGGCCAGCAGGGTGAGGGAGGGGATTCTGCCCCTCTGCTCTGCTCTGGGGAGACCACACCTGGAGTACTGTGTCCAGCTCTGGAGCCCTCAACAGAAGGACACGGACCTGTTGGAGTGGGGCCAGAGGAGGCCACCGAGATGCTCCAAGGCCTGGAGCCCCTCTGCTGGGAAGACAGGCTGAGAGAGTTGGGGGGTTCAGCCTGGAGAAGAGAAGGCTCCGGGGAGACCTTAGAGCAGCTTTCCAGTTCCTGAAGGGGGCCTATAAGAAAGCTGGAGACAGACTTTTTACAAGGGCATGTAGTGATAGGGCGAGGGGTAATGGCTTCAAACTCGAAGAAGGGAGATTTAGAATGGACATGAGGAAGAAATTTTTCGCTCTGAGGCTGGCGAAATGCTGGAACAAATTGCCCAGAGAAGCCGTGGCTGCCCCATCCCTGGAGGTGTCCAAGGCCAGGTTGGATGGGCTTGGAGCAATCTGGGCTGGTGGGAAGTGTCCCTGCCCATGGCAGGGGGATTGGCACTAGATGATCTTTAAGGTCCCTTCCAACCTAAACCATTTGATGATTCTACGTATATAAAAGGCTAATCTCAAACTCCTCAGTCTCTGCTCTTGCTGGGCTCGAGGACTGCAGGAAAGGGGAAGCCATTCAAAGCCCCCATGCAGGGCCTGGAAACAGCAGGTCAGCAGTGGGACCAAGACTGCAGCTCCACATTTCTCCATCAGCAGATTCGCCCAGCTGCACTACCCAGCTTCTGCAGCCAGCCACGTTCATTCGGAACCCCAAATAGTTTTAAAAACAGAAGGTGTTGACTGCATGGTGATTCCCACCCATATCATAATGGCTTTGTATTAACCTGAATCCATTCCCTCTTCTCCTCTTCTGTCCTGTTGAAACAAAAGAAAAATACAGAAAACATCATAATTCTACTTCCAATACTTTCAGTAAATTCAATTCACATCTTCATAGCTTTATATCCATCAAGATTTTAGCTTTGTTATCCACTATTTTATACACAATATTAATAATTACTGATCTCAATTATTATCAAACAAATGTCAAGAATGTTTGAATTATTAATACGGTGGAACCTACAAGCACTACTATGAACACCGTAAGCACTCAATAAAGCCAATCAACATAGCACTTTAACACACTCTGTCTGAGGACCAACATATTCTCTCGCATCTATAAGTTACGCATCTCTGATGCTCATCTCCTGGTTTAAAGCTATGTCATGCTAGCACAGCCGTATCCCCTAGATCATAAACTTCTACAGAAATATTCACAAACCTTGACAGACAGAACAAGCACCATACCTGGCTTGTAGTTCCAGCGATCTCTTTTTTCCTGTTATTGAAAATGTATGAGCCACGTTTTGCTTGGCAATTTCTTGGACCTGTAAAAAGAATGTCAGCTTCTTACTAGTCTCCATTGTCTTTCAGTCATTTTAATGACTTACAAATATATTCATTCTTTGAAATACTTAGTTGAAAGGATCCCTCAGAATACAGTACAGAGGTAGAAAAAACAAAGGATTATTTCCATAATTACTTGTCTTGCCACAAAAGGGAACTGGGGCTGTTTAGCCTGGGGAAGAGGAGGCTGAGGGGAGACCTTATCACTCTCTACAAGTACCTGAAAGGAGGTTGTAGAGAGATGGGGACTGACCTCTTCTCCCCAGTGACAAGTGACAGGATGAGAGGAAATGGGTTCAAGTTAAGCCAGGGGAGGTTTAGGTTGGCTATTAGGAAAAGTTTTTTCACTGAAAGGGTTATCAAACATTGGAATAGGCTGCCCAGGGAGGTGGTGGATTCGCCATCCCTGGAGGTGTTTAAAAAAAGGGTAGACGTGGTACTTGAGGATATTGTTTAGAAGTGTTTTTTGTCAGGTTAGGTTAATGGTTGGACTCGATGATCTTAAAGGTCCCTTCCAACCTTAACGATTCTATGATTCTATGAAAACTTCTGCATCTGTATCACCAACTGGTCCCCTACAGCAGTAGAGGAGAAGGTGGCTCTTGTGACAAGGGAAGACTTGCAATCAAAGTATGTCGAGTATTTTCTTATCCATCTTTGGATGATTACCTTGTTATAATTCCAAAAAAGGAGATCCAAAGCTGGAATTCAGAATTTTATTATATTTCTACATTGTTATATTTTTTGATTCAGAGATCCTATCGAGTGGGGAAGCATTAAAATGGGGAAAAAGAAGAGATGCCAACCTGCAGTCCTGCAATGTCCATCTTCTCTCGAACACTGAACTTCTGGCCTATCAGCCTCAGTTTGGGCACACAGTATAGCACCATGCTGTTAAACTGCAACAAGGACAGATTTTAAACTGAGTGTTTATATGCTGCACACAGCCTGCATTTTGACAGTTCAGGACTCAAGTGTGTTTTACTCTAAGATGCAGTTCCCAAGAACAGATTTAAGGAGCAAGCTAGGCTCACATATCATTACTTGAAAGAAGTGGACGGACAGAAACACATCAGCCAGTCACTTCTCCCTTCTCCGCCTCTCTCCTGTACCAATTTGACAACCTCGAAAGCAAACGAGCGCTATTCTCTTAGCATCAGTCAGAGCTGCCCCTCTTTACACAGCAAGGTGGTACCTCCTCAGGCGCTTTCCAAAACCGCAGCCTCTGAGGAGGGAGATGGGAAAGACCCCTTTGGGCCTGACAAGCCATCAGCAAAGCATAAGCGCGGAAGAAGGAAGACAATCCCCAAGGAAAAAGCATCAAGAGAAAACTGCTGCTTAGAGGAAGGAGTAGCCGGGCTCAGTTGGCAAAAGCTTTTTGTGTTTGAGATTAGCAAGACGGAAATGTACCGTTTCGCAGCACAGCTCTGAAAATAAAGAGGGCAACAAAAATACTCACCAGGAATAAATACCTATCCTGCGCTGTGCCGTTCTTTGCTGAAAGTTTCTGAATGTGTCCTTCTTTAATGAGCTCATTGGCTGGGTTAACAATATCCTCTTCACCACCCAGTCGCTCATAGACTTCCAAAAGCTTGTGCATCTTTTCCTGCAAATACAAAATCCCCAGCAATTAAAAAAAAAATCCACACTAGTTCTATTACCCACAGCATCAGTTTTGTGCTAAGTGTAAAAAAGTAGGAAATAAAACAATCCTCCACTTCTGCTATAGCTTTGCATTTTCAAAAATTAATGACTACTTGTTCCATAGTCTTCAATACTCTTCCCCACTCTGTACTAGTCACGCACGAGTCATACTCGTATTGTACCATTTTAATGACATTTTGAGACCAATCCGTTTGATATTTTTAGATATTTCAATTCAACGATAAATATGTATCTTTGGAAGCAATGGCATCAGGTCCAGTAAAAATCAATGGCCAAGTTGGAGACTAGTATGTTACCCAATTGGTTCCAAGTCTGAATTTATTAACTCAGCTCCCACCCTACACCTCAGACTAAGATTTCTGCTACAGTATGATCATTTCTCAGCTTCTGAGAAGTTCCGCCTCTTGTACCGTTGCTGAGGCAATGGCAGGCAGGTGGCCATCAGGAAGCATGGTCATATTCTGCATTTCTAAGCTAAGTCTAGAACCTCAGCCGTATGGGGAATGCTGCAGTCCTACGCAGGGGCCTCCACAGCAAAAAGTACTTATGAAAAAGGCCAGGACAAAATGCTTAAAATATAATTTTAATGTCATTCAGGCATCCTTAGGTTTGGTCAAAATTCTTTATGAAGGGATTACTGTTTTTACTTCATATTAAGTCATCCAAATATTAACGTCCTTCTACACAGTATTCAAATAGATAAAGGTAACTAGCACACCCATTTGCAGCTGTTATATTAAGCAATGCAGGAGCTTTAACAAGTCAAAGTAAGAAAGATGTGGAAATCTTGCTATGAAGTTATAGCACTTGGAAAGGTTTGGCTTTCAACCACAAGCTGGACTGATGTGCTCCAAATGGCACTGTCCACAAATGGTCAGAAAGTGAGGACAGAGATCTATGCAATTACACCCCCAAATATGCCCAAACACACCTCTAAATCATACCTCAGCCTATCTACAGGTTAAGTTGGAATTTCAGGTCTTTACGTACTTTGTTTACGTCCATTTGACTTGAGAAGTTTCACCACAAATACACATCATACCAGTTCCTGTCCTAATCAATTATTCTGACCAATGATTAAAGAAATGAATAACCAAAAAAACCCCACCAAAAAACGCCAAACAAAACCAAACCGTTAAAATAAACACGCTGCAAAACTAAATGGAAGGCAGGGAGGAGTGTGGACTAAAAACAAATAAGCAAATCTCCTAAGGCAGTAGCTTTTCCACCAAATGGGAAGATGAGCGATAGATCCCACTAACTAGGAGAAAAACCCCAAACAACCCAAACCAAATAAAACCAATGAACTTATCAAGATTTTTTTTTTTTTCTAAGGAGCAACTAGAATGCTAAGAGATCCAAAACCTGAGGGACATCTGCTCTTCTAGGAAAAGTCAGCTTTGGAAGCATGATTTATTTCTTCTACTACAACACAAGAGGATTAAGTGGCCAACAATTAATTCAATCCTCCACTGACTTTTGAAGATTTCGCTACGGCTCTTGCTTTTCTTTCGGTTGGGCTCTGATCTCGTGCAGCCGTTCGCGCCATCCCACGGCGCTCTGCAGTGACACGTGCCCAGGACAGTACGGCTCTCGCACTGCACTGCTCCTCATCAGCCCTGCACACCTGCACCACCTCCTGCTGGGACGCAGGAGTTGGGAAACCACGAGGTCAAACCTGAAATTCTTACTCAGATATTAATTACAGAAGAATTCAATGCAATAAGGCAGCCTGATTAGAGGCTTTATGTTCTTATCAGCAACAAACAGGGGGTGCAAAATTATTATAGCAGCTTTTTCTAACAGCTTTTGCGTACTAACAGAAAAAGCACCTGGCTGGTGGCTTCATATTCCTGCCATCTGTGGAGATACCGTACACAGTCCCCAGAAAATAGTTGCTACTTGTGGAGGAGTTGTTCAAGGCCCCAAACCAGAAAAAATTTCCACCAAAATATATCCTAGACACACTAGACTCAAATAGAAATAAATGGTTTCACAACTGGGTTTCACTGAGACATACTGAAAATACCCAGACATCAGCTGGTCACTTCCCCGTAGCAGCCACAGGAAACATGGTCTCATGGTGTCCCCGCCAGCCGGGAGAAGGAAGCAAGTGTCTGATACGGAAAGGGACATAAACCTTGTACCCACAAATGCTCACTGAGTGTTAAGCCTGATACGCAGCATTTCAGATCTATTAGATATACAAGTCCTGAGGCACCTGGGTGCACAAAAGGGATAACATCTGTAACTATAAAGTCCCTTTACTGTAACGGTAATGTACTAGCTGTTCCATATGTAAAACACGTGCTAACATTCGAAGTTTCCACAGTCTCAAACTGCCCAGCTTTAGAAGTATAGCTTCCCAAAGCTACTGACACACAGTAAACACGCTCTCTGTGCGTTTAAAATGAGCCAAAAATCAAACCAAAACAACCCCCAGTCTGATGTAGTCCTATAGGACTAAAAAAAATAGTGTGAAAAGCTGCAAGGACACCTTATGAAAGCACCTAATTGGAATATATTTAACTTTTTTTGATGAAAAGCAAATACTGAGTTTTATGAAGACCTCCTTTTTCAACTCATTGGGTCCTTAGAATAAGGAAAGTGAAATTTAGGCCCACCAACCCATGAGAACCGCAATAGGATCATTTATGATCCTGAGAACTCAGATATCCAATTGATGTTTAAAGCCTGACTCACTGTATTTAAAAATTCTCCCCAGCCTCCTTTACTGAGCCTGTTGCAATTGGTTCAACCAAGCACTTCAGTCAAATCACAATTCCATTATGCAATTTCTACTCACCATCTTTCGGATGGCTGCATTCGAATGGTTTGCTGCCGTAGATATGAGCTCCAGCGATTCTGCAAATAAAAGGTAGCAATAGTTATGCATTCTCCAGATTATATCTGTTAATAGCACCACAGGGTTTATTTTCACCTCCCTGATGAGTGTTTTTCCTGCAAAATTGCTGTTGCAAAAGCAAGGACTGTGTTTTTTCCTTCCATAAACTAAAAGGAATGCTTATAAGCAGTTATATACACAGTCACTTCTGCACGTTCAGTTGGTTCATGTGCACCTAGATTTTTAATCTTTCTCTCCTAAAAGTCTGGGCAAGC
>VZSZ01003852.1:298691-310524 GCA_013398815.1 Ibidorhyncha struthersii
CCCCCAAAAAAAATCACCTTCTAGGAATCGACCTACTAAAAAGTTAAGCCTTCACAAGCATGTTTTTAAGAGTGTTTTCCTAAAACAGGGCTTGTGTGCTTACAGTAAAATGAACCCTGTTTTTTGGTCAAGATCACAAACTCCCAGACAGCAACAGAAGTCCATTTCTCCTGTTTCTTTGTGTTAACAGAGTCTAACCCGCTTTCCTAGGGAAACATACATTTAATACCATTCTTAGTTTCTTCCTCCGGCTATTGCAAGGATGTCCTCCTGTATTTGTCCTTGGCCATACAATGGATTAAATAAAAATGCCAGATGTTCTACCATTACAAACTTCAATATTTTGTCATTGTTTATTTGCCAAGGCTCCCTTCATTCCTGGAGCTGAAATGTCAATCCTTTTCTTCTTTACCCTAAAAGCATTCAAAATCCCTTTGAGCTATGTTTGGGAATAAACTGATTAATTCAGATCTCCATTTCTACCATAGCCCTAGTTGAAAGTATCTGAACATGTGAAGAAAAAACTCTCCAAGACTTTCTTGTGCTCATTAGACAGTGAGGAGTTCACATGTACTTTCAGCATCTTTTCTGTCTGGAGACTCTTCTGGAAGTTTCTTTAAATAGTCCTTTAGGAGAAGCTCATAACGAGGAATCCTCTGCACTGGTTCAAGCATGTGATGCTGCAAAGTCAGGTTTCCACACACCTCCTGTTTCTGTAATGGAGAGAAAACAAACAGAAGGGTTTGGTTTTATTCCTGCCTTGGGTGTTACACAGCAATGAAAAAAGACCATTCACACACAGTTAGAGCAGTGTAAAACATCTCCTCAAGCCATCATAGAATCATAGACTCATTTAGGTTGCAAAGGAGCCTTAAGATCATCAGGTCCAATCATAAACCTAACACTACCCAGTCGACCACTAAACCATGTCCCTCAGCACCACGTCTACCCATCTTTTAAACACCTCCTGGGCAGCCTGTCCCAATGCTTGACAACCCTTTTGCTGAAGAAATTTTTCCTAATATTCAGTCTAAACCTCCCCTGGGGCAACTTGAGGTCGTTTCTTCTTGTTCTATCACCTGTTCCTTGGGAGAAGAGATCGACCCCCCTCGCTACACCCTCCTTTCGGGGAGCTGTAGAGAGCGATAAGGTCTCACCTCAGCCTCCTTTTCTCTGGGCTGAACAGCCCCAGTTCCCTCAGCTGCTCCTCATGAGACTTGTGCTCCAGACCCCTCACCAGCTCCGTTGCCCTTCTCTGGACACGCTCCAGCACTTCAATGTCCTTCTTGTCGTGAGGGGCCAAAACCTGAACACAGCACTCGAGGTGGGGCCTCACCAGTGCCGAGTACAGGGGGACGATCGCTGCCCCAGTCCTGCTGGCCACACTATTCCTGACACAGGCCAGGATGCCGTTGGCCTTCTTGGCCACCTGGGCACACTGCTGGCTCATATTCAGCCGGCTGTCAACCAACACCCCCAGGGCCTTCTCCGCTGGGCAGCTTTCCAGCCACTCTGCCCCAAGCCTGTAGCGCTGTATGGGGTTGTTGTGGCCCACGGGGAGGACCTGGTACTTGACCTTGTTGAATCTCACACCACTGCTGTCGGCCCATCAATCCAGCCTGCCCAGATCCCTCTGTAGGGCTGTCCTACCCTCAAGGAGATATCAGAGCTGACAGGTTTCACCTTTGTCCCATGTCTGGCATTTTCTGCAGATATGCAACAATCTCCTTTTAGATTTTGCACGGTTTTTCACAGGCTCAGAAAAGCTCTTCCCATCCATGGCCCTAGGCAGCGTTTTTCCCCCCAGGGGCTATATAAAACCAGAAACCCCACGGGGATACACTGCTTGCTAGAGCTTACTGTACGAGCAGCAGATGCACTGCTCACACACCCCCTCTGAAGAAGGAGCTGCCTCAAATTCTCTTTTTCTCTTTTTTTTTTTTTTTTTCACTTGACCAAGAAAGGGGGTAGGTTTGAGATGGATTACACTAAATTTTACCCAATAAGGCACCGATCTGCTCTGCTTGCAACGGTACTGAGTGTTGCGGTGTACTTATTTTCATGGGATCCCTATGAAGTGAAGGGATATTTCCATTTAAAAGAGAGGAAGAGGAATGAGAAACACAGTCAGAATAAGTAACTTGTTTTAAAGCCCACAGGAAGTTTCTGTTAGCGATGTAATCCGACTCCTGGATTCCACATCAGCATGTTAACCACATATACACACACATGCTCTCCTCTCCATAGCATTATCTTTATGTCAGCTCACTAATGCCACGTCTTGGTCTGTTCTGGTGTAAGAAACCCCTCAACAACCACATTAATTTCAGTATGCTTTTCTCAGAGAAAGCCACTTGTTTCAGGTATTTGCAATTTTCCTCAGAAATATTACAGCCCACAACATGCTGCTGACTCGCCTGATTCCTGGAGATAATGAGATGAATGTCTGACAGAAAAATATCAGCTACCCTTCCAGAAATTCAAAGAAGTAGATTTGCTTTAAAAAATACCTTGTCATAGTGTAGCAGGGTGAACAATATTTCTGTTTATAGGACATGAAGTGAATTTATTACCTCTCAGAGTTTTACAGCACCACATTTCCCAGAAAATACAACTGGGATGGAAAGAATTGGAGATTCCAGGAAGAACTAAAAGGGACACAGAACTGCACTACTGCATATTAGCACCTGGTTTATACTCCCAAATCCACTTACTATAACCTTTTCCATTGTCTTTTTATTCCTGAAATAGGATGAACCTTAACACCGAACAGCAATAGGGAAGCAGAGGAGGAAGCCACCTCAAGGCCCACCATGTCAGCTGTATTCGCGTGCCAATTGTATCCTCTCTAAAAAGTCAGCAGTGACGAAATAAACTGTTCCAAATAGGAAAAGTTCAATGCTATGCAATTTTAAAAAGTCTAGAGTTTGCACCGCAATTCAAATGACTTTACTAGAGGAAGGATAAAGGCTTAGTCTGTGTTCAATTCATGTGACAATCCAAAACACAGAAACATATATTTAAAGGTTCTTATATGATGGCATAAGGAGAAAGTTGACAAAAAGTCCTAATAAACTCACCAGCTATCACGTTTCGGCCCCAGTAGGTGGATGTGAACCAAATAGAAAGTATGTTTATGTTCAAGGTCACCTAAAGTAAACTTGAGAAGTCACAGACATGCCGACAAGTACCGTGGGATTTTTGTTTTCTGTTTTCCCTACTTTAGCATAATTAATAATTGTTAATGTCTTCAGCTGTACAACTACTCCATTAACAGCTTAGGTGGACAGTGCAGTACTGCAGGATCACAACAGACTTCAACTAGTATTTTGAAAAATAACCGTGGCTTTTGATAGCACTGAGACACATCAGATGAGTGGACTAGGTGCTCCAGGTCAAATCTTTGCCTCCTGCAGCTACAGTCATTGACAGAAGCAAAAGGCACTGTGATGTTGCCGCTAAAATAATCTACAGTGAAATATTGTCATCAGTAGGCTTCAGAATTGCATCTACTATGCGCAGTGCCTGCGTTCATACTGCCTGTCCAAGTTTTGCTCAAGCAACAGCAGAAATACGCATGGTCTCAGACAGCTGCAGGCCAGTTTTGCAGACTGACAGCTGGCAGAAATCGTTTGCGTTTGTAGCTCCATGGTGAAAAAAGACAGATGAATTTTAGGGCAGGCAGATGCCTGTGCTGTAGGGAAAATAGTCACAAACTGATTTTCACTTCAGAAAGCCATGTCAGCGCCTTGGCACAAACTGGAGACAGCAAAATGCTGTCTTCTGTGCTTTTGGTTTTTTTACAGCACTTGCTGCGCAGCACCTTGGTGAGAGCAGTCTGGGCACGGATAGAAGAAAAGGTTAAGAAAAGGCCACATGGAGCAAAAGCCTGGTAGAAGAGGACCTTCCCCAGTTCCTGCTCCTCCAAGCTTCCATCTGACCCTCCATGCAGGGCCTCTCCTCTCCCAGCTTGCTGGGGGATTACTTGATTCCCGACAGCTGGCCCAGCCACAATCCTCCCATTGAGGGCAGGCAGCTGCACCCCCTGCTCTGCTTAACCCGCTCCCTGCCAGCCCTCCCCTCCCAAAGGATGGGATCTGCTTTCCCAGCCCCAGCACAGGGATGCTTGGAAGCATGCTGGAGCCTGCTGCATCCCTTCAGCTGGCCCAGGGCCTGAGGGGGAGAGAGAGGTTTCACGGATACGCCAGCATAAGCAGAGCTCTTCCCTCCTCCCTGCGCAGCTTTTTGTATAATTAAGAGAAAACACATGAAAATCCATCCTAAGCGTCCTCCTGCAGAGCTGCGTGCCACTCTGTGAGGCTCAGAAAAATCAGACCAACAGCAGATGCTGCCAGTGACACCCCCAAACTCAAACACAGCCAGTTCAGAATGAAAATGTATTTATTAAAAAGCAATTAACTTTAGTAATGAGGAAGAGAAACTAAAGAGTTTGTAAATGGACATGTTCGCAGTCAGAATTGCTGAGCCAATGGCGAAGTTTCATTCTGTGACTTCTGATACTCCTCTTAAATATGTGAGCAGAGAGAAAGGTACGTATGTAAAAAATCTGTGTCACACGGCAAAAGAGAAGAAAGGACTGCCACTAAAATTGTGTATTTTTACTATTATAGCAGTATTATCTTGTAGCTAAACACTGTGTGTCAAACACTGGGAAAAAAATAAACTCACAAATAAATGAGGATCTCCAAGCCATATTACACCAATTAAGAACTGACCTGTATGTTCTGAACAACATCTTTGAATGGAGAGGACCTCTGCATACATGTGTTCACCATGTCCATTGCCCTGTCGAAGTTCTTCACATATTCTCCATACATCTTCAGAAAAGGAGCCAGTTTCTGTAGGATATCTCCTAGCCGTGGGTTGACGGTCCTATGGGAAAGAGACACATAAGTACTGAAATCTCTGGAAATCAATGCTGCCTTCAGAGAGAAAACACAACTGTAAGACTTTCACAGTTGTCTCCCACATGCGCAAGCACTTACACGCATATGCAATCAAGATATTTCAGGCTAAGTTTAGTTTAAAGTAATCTATATGGTACCCTAGATGAAACCTTAAACATCCATCCAGCTGTACAAAGGATAATATTTCTGCCCCCACTGTCTCTCTCTTCAGTGCAGATCAGATTCAAACTGACTATGCGTCATTAAAGAAATATATAGATAACTCTGCTGTCCAGCACAAAATCTTGTGGAAAACTTTGACTTTTTAAAAACAATCTTTTCCACTGTAGCCAAACATCTGAAGAGATTTTAATGTGAAGAGATCACTCAGTTTGGCTAGTTAGTCCCAGGGTCCAGACGTACGTTTGCCTAGAGGCCCCCTCAGGCTGGCAGCGGCAGTAGCAATGCACCTCTGTCTCCTCCACATTTAGGGCCAGGCAGAGCGCCAGCCGTTTTCCCCCAGGTCCTCTCTCCTGCTGAACTCGTGACTTTGCAGTCTGACCGCACTAGACCCCCTTCAGCCGTTTAACAAGCTCCTGCCCTCTTCTGGCTTCCAAACCCTCCAGTTTTCCTCCCCAAATTTTATTATAGATGTCCCTGTAAATGCAAGTCAGGTGCAAAGGTGCTGAGACTCATTTATTCCTTTGGGTCATTGATGAACTATGTGAAGACTGGACTCAGCCAAGCCAGATGTGAACTCTGGTCTTGTCTTCAGCATTTAGGGTACTTGGAAAGGTGCTGTGTCAGCACTATCTGCACCTTCCACTGCAGGACAGCCAGCGTGCCTGTGAGCTCAAATCAAGTTTCTTAGCTCTGCCTTACAATTAACCTTTCCATCTAGCGCTGCATTTCCACATCATCTACAACCTATTACAGCTGCCAAATTTTGATTGGTATTTGACGATTACTACTCACTGGAAAAAAGAACCAACCCACAACAATTTTCTTTAAGAAAGTACATATACACTGTAACCAATAATATTTATCATCTACTAGAACAGAAGGGCAACAAATTCGGGAGCAAAAAAACTTGTGCAACGCTGTGGTGCTCAACAACAGAAACGGTTGTACAAAAGCCGTAAGCAGATTTATAGATATGAAGTCCAGATTTTGCATTGGTTTGCTTTTATAATGCTAATTTTAACATTAAATTAAATTTTACATAACCGTAACAAAATTCGTTAAAGAAAATATGAAATGGATGTTTCTCATGAAGTCTCCAACATGGCATATGACGTCTAGACTTGTGACATGATGCATTTTCCTTCTTCAAGAAGTAACTGCGCTTTTTTTAATATGTCACAGTGGGGCCACAATACTTCATCTATGGGGCCAAAATGAGCAGTTTTCTTCCTTCCTAGTACTGCAATGTCATAGTACTGCAATAATAGGAGAGCAGAAATACAATAAGGAAAACAGTTTGGGCAATACTTTGGGTGGAAAAAATTCTCACAATACACTCTAGAAATTTTGAGTACTCAGGTCTATTCCTCTATTCAGAAATGCTTAAGAGACGCCATATTAATGTATTAAATAACAAGTGAACTACTGCATCAAACAATTAAAACCTCTAGAATTAGACCAGGCCTTATGGTTGGTATAGTTTCTTGAAAACATATTTTTAAAATAATTGTAATGACAGTTACCCACCATTCTTCTGTAATTCTTGTTTTGAGCTCAGGAAGAAGAAATTGTCCATGGAAACAATAGATGGAAGAAATATTTGAAAAGATGCCCGTTATCACTTCAGATGAAATACCTGCTTCTGACAACTTAGTGCAAAAAACCTGCATGAGACAACAAGACAGCATGGCCATATATTTACAAAAAACAATCCTAGACACACTGGCTTTAGATTGCAATATTACAAAGCCTTAGAACAGAGCTACAAGTTTTGACTTCTGGTAGTCAGTCCTCATCTTTCAGGAGGTTCACAAAACTTAAGCCCACTGTCAATTAGGGTTAGATTTATGACTGTGGGCCATCGACGTAAATTAGGAAAATCTGAGGGGTCAGTCGAAAAAGATTGACACTACTGAGAAGATCAGACATCTCGCATTTGGGAGTGCAAGTTGAGAAGAACAACCAGTCCCTGAAGAGCACTTACTCCTGTATATGTGAAGCAAAATAAACCACGTGATTATTTTGTTTCTCTGTGGGAAAGATTGCACTGTACTGAACAAAAGAGAAAGACACTCCCTAGATTTCTAAGGTCCTGAAACAGTCTCTATTCATCCAAAAAACATTGGAAAGTCTTCCATAGAGGTCCTAGAGCTGGAGGGTAGAGGGCTCTGCAAATTACAGCTTCTAACAAGACTTTCAGCAAGGTGACAATTTTCTTTTCTTTTTTTTTTTCCTCATTTTTAAAAACACTTGGTTAGCAATGGGACTCATCCTCGTTTTGACTTCTTTCCTGCACATTCATGTATTTTTTTTCTTTGAGATAATTACAGAAATGCCCGAGCCATGTAGATGTTTATGTGGAAGAAAGTTCGGACTCATCACACCAGTTTTACTTTATCCCCACATGTCAACACGATGGACAACAATTACAAAACACAGTGGGTAAAAAAACAAGAAATAATTTGCTGTGAGCACAAGGCTGACCAATGCGGCCCCATTTTAGTAAAACGCAAACGTCTTGCACATTACAGGGCAAACACAGATTTCATCATTCCTCGGTGCCTTCAGCGTCCCTGCGATTTCCTCTCCATGTATGCTCAGGGAGGAACCAAATGCTGATGGTGTCTGTATCTCGGGCTGCTGCTTTGCCATTCCTCTTTCCGACAGCCTAATCCTCAGCTCAGGGAACCTGCTTGCCAGAAGCTTACCTCTGGGACCCACGGCACGCAGCCTGGCAAGCAAACTCCATCTCCCATGAACAGGAGACATCACTGCTGCTCACAGAAAAGAAAGCAGAGTTTATTCAAAATTGAATTACCTGGTCCAACAGATGGAGTCTTTTAACATACGCTTCTTCTGTATGGAGCAGTTCATTTGCGATGTTGAAAAGCTTTTGGGGCTCTGTACACTGAAACAAAGAAGTTACAAATAACACAACCCATCTGCACCTACAAACCCAAGTTTCAACAACTGTTCTTTTTTCCATTTTCTCAGTAGGCCAAATTCCCTGCCTGAAGTGAAGGAGGTTAACACAATCCAGAATCTGCTCCGCATCCCTCATCAAAGGATCAGTTTGCTCCAGGGACACTTTTAAAGCTATTCGCTGAAAGAGCAATTAGTAACGCAGTCAATGGCTAGTCAGGACACCACTTTAGTTCATGTTTTTCTATAAAAAAAGAAACATCCTCCAAATCTGGAAATATGTCTAGTCTATTTGGTAACTAAGGCACTAACTGTCAATTAACTGTTCTCCTTTTTGGATTCAGGTCCTGTGACTAAAAAGAAAACTAGAAACCAGACCTGTTTGGCCACAGATTTCTCTCCCTAGCCAGTGCAGCGTTACTCTCTGTGGCATATTTCTAAGATTTTTGTGCAGATTTAAACACCGGCCAATTCCCTGGAAAGAATTTTCAGCAATGTAACCCCAGTCATTCAGTGAAGTTTTCTTTAAGCTCATTTTAAAAAATACTATGATAAAGGACTAATTAAAAAACGAATGCAGTTATGAAGCACTGACTTCATTCACAGTTTAGCCAAAAGCTACATAGCCTCCTTGCTCTCTAAGTACTTAAAAATACTTGAATTATTAGGACACAGGCTTTAGCTTTCTGACAAACTCTAGATACCTTTTTAAGGTTCAAACGCCATGCTTACATACAACCAACCCAAACCTAGGGGCCAGACCTAAGGGCTGCCTGGTTTGTGTTTGGGAACACAAACACCCAAAGGGCACAGCAAGGATGATCAAATGTAGGGAAAATTTACTGGGCCGGATCTAGAAGCAAGAGACAACCGCGATGAAGGTGAGAGAGAGATGTACAAATGATTAACATAACAGAGAGTGTCAACTCAGTGCAATTTTTCCCTATTTATTCTGTGGGAAAACTAAAGAGCATCCAATAAAATTACTGAGGTGCTGCTTCAAGACTAAGAGTCGCTTCCTTGAGCAACTTGTCACTGCAGACAGTAAGCCTTCAGGCAGGTTCACAAAAGGACCAGACAAATCCATGGAGTAAAACTCCTGCTGAATTCCATTAAACGCGCAGGGTTGTTCCCAGTTCAGGAAGCAGCTGGGCCCCTCACCAGCAACAGCACTTTCTATCCCAAATGCGTGTCGCTGTGGACTCGCTAGCATTTGTGGCAGGCATTTCTAGGCACAACCCTGCTGGCCACCATCAGATTGTTAGAAAATGTCAATAATGCTCTCTTTAAGCTTTTTCAATGTTGCCTTGTTTTGTTGCTGATGAGAAAAAGTTATATAAACCCTCCCTATGTTTAGGCAAACTGCACCACAACTGAAAGACCTCGAAGCCTTTTCAAAGCTAGCCATGAATTCAAAGAAACCTGACCCACAGCTATCCTAAATGACATGAGGTACCACTTAGCATGAAGTACCCACAGTTCTGTGACATAAGTATTAATTGAAGGAAGGTGAATGGCTTTTCTGGATTTGCAACAGCATCGGTCTTCCTTTAAAGCAATCCCTCTCTTTCTAGGTGCAAACGTGGAGATGGGGGCAACCACGCCATGAACAAAGCTTTGACACACACTCTGCCTAAACGCTACTCAAATAATTCCCAGCAAACTCAAATACTCTTTTAAGCTATTCTAACATGCTAGACAACATCCTGCTCCATTCATTCATGTGATATGTATTAATATTTAGGGGGAAAGAAAAAAAAAAAAAATCACAGCACAACAAAGCTTTGAACTTGTTACAAGCAAATGCAACATACTACAGCTTATAATCATAGAATCATTGAACGGTTTGGGTTAGAAGGGACCTTAAAGATCATATAGTTCCAACCCCCCTGCCATGGGCAGGGACACCTCCCACTAGACCAGGCTGCTCCGAGCCCCATCCAACCTGGCCTTGAACACCTCCAGGGATGGGGCAGCCACAGCTTCTCTGGGTAACCTGCGCCAGTGTCTCACCACCCGCACAGTCAAGAATTTCTTCCTAATGTCTGTTCTAAATCTGCCCTCTTTCAGTTTGAAGCCATTACCCTTTGTCCTATCACTACATGCCCTCATAAAAAGTCCCTCTCCAGCTTTCCTGTAGGCCCCCTTCAGGAACTGGAAAAGGCTCTAAGGTCTCCCTGGAGCATTCTCTTCTCCAGGCTGAACCCCCCAACTCTCTCAGCCTGTCCTCCCAGCAGAGGGGCTCCGGTCCTCTGGTCATCTTCATGGCCTCCTCTGGCCCCGCTCCAACAGGTCCATGTCCTTCTGTTGAGGGCTCCAGAGCTGGACACAACATTCCAGGTGGGGTCTCCCCAGAGCAGAGCAGAGGGGCAGAATCACCTCTTTAGGGGCAGAGTCACCTCCCAGAGAGATGATAATGAAACACATCGCTGGCCGTTCAAATTCCGATAACTATGAGGGTCTCTCACTGAGAAAGAATTTATTTGCCAGTTCTGCTGGGTGCAGAAGAGTGCCTGAACGAAAGGGACTGATGCAACCGGGCCAGCACACCGGCTGCCAAGAGCATCATTTGCTTTGTTTGATTTCAGAATTTGAAATATAATTATTTCCAACCAAATACATTTTTCTCAGAAGTAAATCTTCACATAGCGCAGGCTTTTTAACCTCCTGACCTTCACCATCTGTGACTCAGTTTATATTTCCAAAAAACTTGCTGACATTTGCTTAAATACCAAACATGGGCTGAACAGACTCTCAGCTTGAGCTCAGTTTTAAAGAGCGACTCTATCTTCGGTTGCTGTCTCTGCTAGTGGCAGAGATAGGCATGTTTTTCAGACTAATTTGCAACACATCTGCCTTTCAATGGACATAACATTTTAAACGAAATAGCAGATTAATTGAATGTGAGACATTCCCATTCTTCTAACTTTATTTTGCTCCACGGCAGGACAGCTTTTATAAAGCCTGAGCCGTAATTCAGTTCACTATGATCACGGTCTATGTTTCTAAAGGAAAAGTAAAACAAATTTGCAAACTCAAATGTGGATTATATTCCTCACGTAACAGTCTTATTTAGGCCTTTAAGTCACACCAGTGAATCATATTTAACATTACTAATGCAGCCCTAGAAAAACAATGTGCCATTTGCTCTTTCACTTCTTTGTGGAAAGGTTCAAAAATTCATTGCCAGCTGTAATCGCCCGTAGAACATTTTAAAGAAAAAGGAAATGCCAGCCTGAAAGCAAACAGAACCAGCTTCTCATAAAGGTCAGATCCACATCTGTGGTGGGAATAGGTTCTCACCTGAAATACCCCCACCCCCGATATGGATTGGGGACTGGCACATACTGGGATGACTTAAGCGGCCCCAAGTGCATCACTGCTTCCTGCCAACCCACTCCCTGAGCCGGCCGGGCACCCGCCCAGCACGTCTGGGCCACGGATTCACGGACCTGGCTATCAAGAAAAGCAAATTTGAAATGAAAATTTGAAGTGAAAAACAAAGGCTTGCTATGAGAAAACTTGGGCAATACCCTGCAGCAACCGTTTTTCACACAGCTGGTTGTGCACAACCCTAGGCAGTTAACATCTCTATTGCAAGAGGCTTTCAGGGAATCTTGCAAGAAAGCTGCTGGGATACAGCTTAGATTAAAATCATATACGGTTATGCTTTAAAACCCCACCAGTCACCCCTACAAAGAGTGCAGAAAGTCCCAGAAAGATTATAGACAACTTCCTACTCAAAAATGCTGACAACAAAGTTACGCTATGCTTGGTTGCCGCCTCTGTCGTATTGAGATCTTACTTACCTTAGGGTATTT
>VZSZ01003852.1:310542-333005 GCA_013398815.1 Ibidorhyncha struthersii
CCAACCATTATCCTACCCTGACAAAACCACTTCTAAACCACATCCTCAAGTACCACGTCTGCCCTTTTTTTAAACACCTCCAGGGATGGCAAATCCACCACCTCCCTGGGCAGCCTATTCCAATGCTGGATAACCCTTTCAGTGAAAAAACTTTTCCTAATATCCAACCTAAACCTCCCCTGGCTTAACTTGAACCTACTTCCTCTCGTCCTATCACTTGTCACTAGGGAGAAGAGGTCAGTCCCCATCTCTCTACAACCTCCTTTCAGGTACTTGTAGAGAGTGATCTCACCCAAAGGTCTGACTTGCAGCACTGCAGGCCAAACTTCCTAACACAAACCATACAATAAAATCAGAAGTGAAATTCCAGCTTCGTACAGGCAGAATGGAAGCGTGCGTCAACGACTGTATAAGGCCCACATGGGACGTCATTATTACTATTACATTATTACTATTTTACCCAGCAGGAAGCAGGGCAGATGGAGAAAGGCTTTTTTTGGTGATTACTAACAAGCACATATTACTCTTAGTGAAAAATACCTAAATAAAAGATACGAGGAAGTGTTAGCTATCTCAGAAGCATTACTCCGTTGCTCCCAGGCAGTCAGCAAAGGCCTTAGGTATATGACTACAGAGCGTGACAGCCCCTCTGTCTCACTTTTATGTAATCTCTTTTTTTTTGTAACCATCAAGGCTAACATGCCTCAGTTCTTGGAGCTCCTGACATTTTCTGAGCCATTATCAAAACTAATAAGGTCCCCTTGGTTCATTTTCATTTTGATAAAAGATAACTGGAAATCCCAGCAAGTGACTCCTGAGATTTTAAAACATATTGCAATAATTCTTTGCTAATAGCGGGACCTGTTAGACTGAGCTGCAGACTCCCAAAGGAAGCCACATCACGCTGCAGAGCTAAACCTAGACTAAATAAAACAATACGAGTCATACAACAGGCAATGTTACTTCACTAGCCATGGGATGTGTAAAAGCTCGGGTGGTGGACAGAGAGATATCTGAAGTACAAAATTAGAGAACAAAAAAGCAAATCTGATTATTTTTTTCCTGCTTATGTTTATTCATGAGCTTCCCTTAACTTGATATCCTAGGATTTACTGAGCCATCATTAAATCATTCTGCAGCTGTACTTCTTACGCATCCTCCTCCAACTATAACAAAGCTTTCTGGAAACTTGCATATTCAATGAGAGCCCTGGTTACCTCCGGCGTGCAGCTGCAAAGCCTGGTACAAGCGGTGGGAAGGGAGAAGCAGGAAAAAGATGCTGGCTCTGGAGACAAAGCTTCCTGGAGGGGCTGGGGTCTTTGGGGGAGGTACCTTGTTTTCTGGAAAATTACCGTTTTTTTCAAAGGTGGTGTGAACTTCCAGCCTAAGAATAACCACTGAACAAGTCAACTTTGAACCACTTTGGCTCTCGTTGCTGGAAGCTATGGCCCTTTACCCTAACCCTTAGTCCATAGTGCCCCAAATATGCCACAGAATCAAACTGGAGAGAGTGGGAGGACAGTGTGGACACCTAACACACAAATTGGCTTCACATGCCGCATCCCCAGAAGAGGGCACAATTCTTACGCTACAGAAGAGGCAGCAGATCTCTAAGCCTTCCCCCTCCACGTGGCTGCAAAAACAAGCTAATTTAGCGTAGCCTGGTCAGTGTCAAAAATTCCTTTTTGAAGGTGAAATCAAGTCAAAATCCAAGGGAGAACCTGAAGTGCATCACATAAATGAAGTGCATCGCATAAATGCACTTCAGGAAGAAGACTGGCACAAGAAAACAAAAAAAATCTTCCACTAGAGATCTCGCTCTTTTATAAATTCACCAAGCGAGCTACAAGAGAAGTATGACCCCATAACTCTGTGTTTTATCAGCCCATTTGAGATGTAAACAAGCTTTCACCTGCAGACAACTGAAGAGATACCAGATGTCAAGGGATGGATTAGACATGTTAAATAGATGCTAATATACAGACATTAATTGGAGTCTCCACCACTAAGATGTTTCCTGCTGCCCCCCCTTAAAAATCTTGCATACAAGATAAAAAGCAGATATTCTTACAGATTTACTCCTGCACAAGCCCAAGGCAATCTGCACTGCAGCCTTCCATGCCCAGGCAGTTATCTCTGAGGTATGCAGTTCCAAGGCAAGGGTGTCCTCCCTGGCTCGCAAGGAGGTGGGACAGCCTGATGGTTGACCAGTTCTGGGCTCCCCAGTTCAAGAAAGACAAGGAACTGCTGGAGAGAGTCCAGCGGAGGCTACAAAGATGATCAGGGGTCTGGAGCATCTCTCTGACGAGGAAAGGCTGAAAGCCCTGGGGCTGTTCAGCCTGGAGAAGAGAAGGATGAGAGGGGATCTCATCAACGCTGATCAATATCTATAGAGTGGGTGGCAAGAGGACAGGGCCAGACTCTTTTCGGTGGTGCCCAGTGACAGGACAAGGGGCCAAGGGCACAAACTGGAACACAAGAAATTCCATCTGAACACGAGGCAAAACTTCTTTACTTTGAGGGTGGCAGAGCACTGGCACAGGCTGCCCTGAGAGGATGTGGAGTCTCCTTCGCTGGAGATCTTCAAAATCCACCTGGATGCAATCCTCTCCAACCTGCTCATGGCGAATGTACTTTGGCAGGGGGGCTGGACTACACGATCTCTGAAGATCCCTTCCAACTTCTACCATTCTGTGATGGGTTCCTCCTCCTGAATCCACACCAGCTGCCAGGTGGGACTGCAGACTGGTAGAGAGGCAAACGAGATCACATCTTCCCCATCTACAGAATGCAGTTGAGTTTGGCCAGACAGATCGCGTTCATGCAGCCCTCACTGCTTCCTAGTCTACCAGGTCCTCTCCACCTCCCTCTGACTAGCCTCATGCTAGCACCTCGCGGGACCGACATTCATCAAATTTGCAGACAGAGCAGCATGGCAATGAGGTACTGGAAAGTCCCAGGCTACAACAGCAGTGTCTGAATGGCATGAATGGGAGGCAAGTCCAGTCACACCAGGCAGCATAAAGCAACACACTCGTGAGAGAAAGCCTGGGGCTTTTTCATACCTTCCTGTAGGTACGTTTGCCTCATCAGGCTGTCTTCTATTCTTGGAAAAAAGAAGGGAGACCACAGAGCATTAGTCGTACTCTGAAACTGTACTTGTCAACTCTGAGAGACAGAACTTCTTGCGCACCACCTACCTGCGTGCAATTTTCATCACTCTTCAACAGTCACTGGCCAATTTGACCCAGAAGCAGAGTTTTAACTGCCACATTTCCCAAGGGACAGGCTCTTGACATACACAAATCAGGATATATTTGGTAATTTCAACAGAACCACCCGATTTGCACAAACTGAGATGTGAACACTGCAGTTCACTAGCTACAGTTCATTAGTTGCTAGCACTCATCATATTCTTTAAAAAAAACAAAAATCCAGTACATTAAACCTTACTGTCATGATGGCTGAGGAGGAAAAAAGAAAAAAGCCCAAAACATCCCTAAACACAAACAAAAACACCCATCAAACAAAAAGTGGAATATTTTGCAGGCATTTTGCTCAAAGCATCTTCTGTTTTCTTTTTCTCGAAAAATCTAACCCATTCTGTCATCACTATTTCTAAAAATAACTGTCTTGATAAATAATCAAAGGAATATGTCATTAATCTTATACAGCTGCAGCAAATACACAACAGCCTGGACTACACTACTCTGGATTCAAAGAAAATCTCTTCTAGCTACAGTTTCCTGAAGAGTAATTTCATACAACGACCCTCAAAACAACTTCTTTGCACTCACAAGTAGTCACACTAACTGAAGCGCAGGCTTTGTGTAAAATAAATAAATTACTGTTAGAAGAGATTTCCATCAGGCATGTCCTGCTAGGATGCAAGGCCCTGACCCTGCAAGACGCGCTATCCGATTAGCCCTCTGCATATCATGGAGCCCCACCGAAAACAACATGATCTAACAACTACAAGCTGAACCTAAAGAAGCTCGAACAAGAAACACAAGGTGTGAGTCTTTACCTACAAAAGCACTTAAACTTCAACAACTTACCCCCGGCTGTGATGGATTCTCTTATATGAAACATTTTAAATCAAGATTGGGAACCTTTCTATAAGACACCATCTAGGTCAGGAACAAGTTATGACCTGCATCAAGCAGGAAATTGTAGTGACTGTCATGATCCTTTGACGTAAAACCAACCAAACAAAAAACCCAAAACAACGTATGAAAGTGATGCAAGGGATCTCTGGCCTGAGTCAGGAACTGGTTTCAGAGCACTTAACAGTAACGAATAAACTACCTTACCTTGTTTACATCCAAATATTCTACCTTTGGCACTTCTGCTGTCTCTTGTTCCTCGCTGCTTCCTTCATCTATGTCACTGTCTTCATCCTGGGTGGAGTCTCTCTTCTGCTCTGCAGAGGAAGGTTTGGTGCCCTTTTTGTCAGCTTCCATTTCCCCTGGGTTCCCAGCCACGCTGGGCTTTTTTTGCTCTGCACCGTCTTCGCTGGGGAAAGTTTCCCCTGCCACACTACAAGAAGGACTGTCGATGCCACTGTCTCTGTTGGGAATTTTACCGTTACTGTTCAGTTCTGCAGTTGAGTCTTTATTGCCAAGCTCTCCAGAGGGCTCTCTGCTCACAGTCACAGCAGTAGAGTCTTCATGGCTTTTGTTATTGCCTATGCTTAGCTCTTTAATTTTCATTATGTCTGTGTTAGATAGATCTGCACTGCATGGTACATCTGGCTCATTTTCATCCGGTTCACTTTTTTCATTTGTGGAAGAGCCGCTGGAAGCCATCACGTCACAGTCACACGAGCTTGGATGTTTGGAGGAGTCCAGGCCAGGTTCCATCTTAAGAGCTAAATTCAGCTGGTTTCTTTGAAGAATATGTACAGGTTGCCTGCAGGTGGAGAGAAAGCACCACAGTCATTCATATTAACACTCAGAGGTTTCGAAAGTGCCCCAAAAGAAAGAGGGCCCAATTATCATTTGATTCAAATTGTATTTCTTGTGCCCCCCCTTACAATCCTAGGAGGCAAGCGTGTGCATGTTGTTGTCATAATATTCACCCAACAATTTCAGATAAAACCACACCACCCCTAAGCCAGAACTTTTACTGAAATGGCACCGCCATCATCCCAGGCCCTTCCTACTCCCCACGCTGCCTTGAAGAACAGTCTGGTTTGGAGGTTCAGGGAGGGAGGAATCATCTTTTAAAAGAAGCATTTGGTTGTGGGTTTGTTTAAACAGGAACTCACGTTCTTCAACAGAACAAAGCTTTTGGGCCAAGGCAGTTTCTGCCAGAGACAGGATGTTTTTGAAGCACAAGAAGGCATGACTTTTTCTTTTCAAAAGACACTTTACCAGGTTCCCCCAGGGTGATAATATGCTCCATGGCACAGTACTGTGTCTCTGTCTCCATCCCCCTCTTTACATAAAAAACCCACTTAGCTCCATCAGGCAGATTTGGTCTTCAGAGAGAGTTTTCATGTGTTTGTAAAATGAGCTGGTTTTACAGCAAAATACATATATTTTATCCTATTTAATACATAAAGTTTCAGAGGAAATGCTGTTTTCCACAACGTTGTTTCACAGTACATTGCAATTTAACTCTCCCCCTCCTCCAGGAAGCAAGCTAACAGTATGTCTGAAGTTTATTGAATCTCAGACAGAAAACTCAATTATTTTATATCACAATCATCAAGTTCCCATAATGCAAAAACCAGTCCCGACATCAAGTCAACTTACTGAAAGCAAACTCTGGGCTACTTGTTTCTGGTAGAACACTTACCAAACTCAGCAGGTCTCAAGCTCCTTAAGAACAACCGTATGTTACAAACTAGAAATTGCTGAAATACATGGTTTTATAAAAAATATAAAATAATTGTGTAGTCAGTCAGTTTTACACTTCCAGTAGAAAATGTCCCAAGAGGAGTTTCTATATCATAATTACAATTGTTTTCTACTGTCATATTCTAAGTTAAAAATGCAGAAAAGGGAGATTGGAGCAGAACTCACAAAGCCATATTTACCTAATACTTTCAAATTTCTCAATGAGCGTGTTGACTCCTGCCGATATTGGTATTTCTTCCTCTCCAGGTGCTAAGCTCCTCGATGACTTGGGATCAGCTGGCAAAGGCCGAGAAGGTGCAGGAGGAATTCTTTCCTGCCCAGGTTTGAGATGGACAGGCTTAGGAGGTACTAATAACAGAGAGGGGAAAAAACAGGAGGATAAATCTCCATCTTCTTTATCCTAAACTGGGAACAAAATCCAAGTGCTCAATGCAGAATGAGGGGCATCCATTCCTTCACCATCCTTTACAAACTGCACAGGTGCAGTCCCAAAGCCTTTCTTACACCAAAGCGAGCTGCTGTATGCTAAAGAAATATGATGGCCTTCTATTTTGTATTTCTAGAGCCGTATCAGACATGTTAACGAACCGAGCGGCTCGCAGAACTTCACCGCTTCCTTGTTACCAAACAGGATGCACAGCTCACGCTTCGTTTTTGCAAATGTGCTCACCATCTCAATCACACTAATGAGTTTCCCCTCCCAAGACTTTTCAAAACTCAGGCACTCTGTTCAATCTCTTATACTGGGGGGGCAAAAAATCAAAACCACAACCCAAAACAAACCATCGAGAAAACACTCCCACCACGGATTTCAGTGCTTTGTGTTTGCTTGGTCAAAAACGCCACAGGCAGAACATAATAGCTTTTCTTCCTTTCATTCTCCCTCCCCCATCTCTTCTGTGGTGTAGTCTTCATAAATTTCCTTCCTCTTTTGGTTCTACGTTGAGTTATATACAATATAAATAAAACCCACGTTTTAAGAACATATCTGTTCTGCTTAAGGATTCAATAGGAGGCGAAGGTACAAAGTTTAATACAGTATTTTAAAAAAATGTAACGTAATTTAAATGCAATGTAATTTTAAAAAAAATTATTCAGACCTTACATTGATTGCAGAATAAATGGTTTTGGAAATACGCAAGCAGTAACCCATGGCAACAGGTTCACGTGCTGTTCTAGTTTCATGCAGTGAAAGCAAGCTCACTGAGGCAGACCTGGTGCTAGAAGGTAGGAAAACTGACTGCACGATTACTCCCAAAGCACACGCCGCTTGGGGTGGCGCTGCCAATTATCCCCACCAGTCTAGACTATCCAAAGAGTTAACATATTAAATGAGGAAACTCTAAATACACGTTTTACTAAACAACATTTTCAAGAACAATTTATTTCAAGCGTTTCCAATTTTTAAACGGGCCATATGGCACATCAGCATAATGTGATTAAGATTGTAATGGAGCTTTAATTAGCAACTGTTCTGAATGTAATTTCAGGGTTACTTTCTTTAGGAGGCTAAATGGAGGCATACGCCCCCCAAAAAGCCTATTCCTGTTGGCCCTACCCTGCAGAAGGCTCTGCATCTGTTCTAAGCTCCACGTCAGCCCAGACGTCCTCCCTGCTCCAGCGGATGGGGAGCTGCTTGGGACGGTCCTTGTCTGAGGTCAGCGATGAAGGACTGTTAAAGAGTTTTTGAGCTCTGAGTATAGGTCAGATTCTAAGCTACCTACATTACTGAGTTTATTTCAGCACCAAAGAATAAAATCAGATCTTCTAAGGATTTGAGCTTTGATGAGACACTTCCTATAAAAGGACTGATTTGCCCAGTCTCCAAAACCATCAGAAATTTCTGTCTTAAAATGAAGTTGTTAGAGTTCAATTTTGAAAACACCACCACGAAACCTATCTCACGCAAGACTAACAGGGAAGCAGGAAAAGAAAACCATCGTGCGTATAAATGGGGTGGTGGAGCTCTATGTTTTGTTCACCAGGTTTTCACTCGCACACCGCTTGATGAGCCACATTTCTCCTTGTAAAAACAAACCGGAACAACCTACAAAAAGTATCCATGCAGCCATCTGGCTCATCTAGCCAGAAAAGGCAAACTCAAAGCTCTTTACAGAAGGCGCGTAAGGCAGCAGGCAGACCAGAACCCACCCCACACTATCAGGCCCTTCACAGTTTCAGACTGGTCCACAACACTCAAAAGCTCACTGCCAAAGCGTTTACTCTAAGAGTCTCACTGCTGTCCGTGTGAACAGTTTGTCTTTCCTGTTAGTGGACTCCACCTGAATCACCTGAGACCACGCACTCTGCACTGGACAAAAAGGAAGGAGGAAACCACTTTTGTTAGTTCTGAATTTTGATTTGCTGAAATAATTTGGAGAAATGGCGACATCAGCACGGAGGCAAAGGCATTGACCTTAGCGAGCACTACTTAAGAAAGAAAATTTAAACCACGCAAGATGTCTGCTCCAGAGCTGACACAAAAAGCCTACATCCAGAACTGACAAGGAAGCGGTGTTACATGTTGCAACACGGACTTTCAAACTCAGAACCGTTTTAGACTTCTACAAAAGATTGAATCAAAGATCAGCACACTGAAACCAAGCAACACCAGATGAGCTCATCTCTATGTGCACCATCATCGTCAGTGCTAAATGAACAGTCAGCCCCGAGAAAAAAGTAGATGCTGCTTTGACGTAGGGATCTGCGACCCGAAGTGGGAGCCCAAGCAGAACCCCTGCCCATGCTCTGAAGCCACTTTCCACGAGTCCTAGCTCATGCAGGAACCAATGCTGCTATTTTTGTGGTCCAGGTCCTAGGCATGAAGCAGCAGGAACTTGGATGCAGCTTCTAGTGCCTATCCTGCACACAGACAAGTAAACTGATGGCGAAAAGAAAGCAAGCCCAGAAGAGATGTTAGTATTATGGAGCATGTTTCAGGTGGTGCCTGAAGGCTGCCGGAATGGCATTTCCCTGCTCCTCCTGAAGGTTTTACTTAGGAATGTAAAACCATGGCTGTGTGGAGGAGGCAGAAACCAAGACACAAAATCTTTATTGCAGAATCACAGAATCGTCTAGGTTGGAAGGGACCTTTACAATCATCAAGTCCAACCATCAACCTAACACTGCCAAACCCACCACTAACCCATGTCCCTCAGCACCATGTCTACCTGTCTTTTAAACACCTCCAGGGATGGTGACTCCACCACTGCCCTGGGCAGCCTGTTCCAATGCTTGACAACCCTTTTGGTGAAGAATTTTTTCCTAATAGCCATCCTAAACCTCCCCTGGCACAACTTGAGGCCACTTCCTCCTGTCCTATTGCCTGTTACTGGGGAGAAGAGACCGATCCCCACCCCCACCCCCCCGCTACTACCTCCTCTCAGGTAGTTGTAGAGAATGATAAGGTCTCCCCTCAGCCTCCTTTCCTCCAGACTAAAGAACAAGTGAAATAACAAGAAGCAGCAGGACAGGATTAGAAAAGAGAAAGGCACAGTTAAATATGCGGGAGAAGGCACAGTCCAGGCTTGACCCTGGGTGTGTAAACCAGCAGGGAATAAGGACCCCTTCCCTCACTGCAAAATGAGCCTCCGCATTACTTCAGTGCCCCGCCCCTGCCATCAGTTTCCCTCTCCCCAGTGCCTCCTCTACAGTAATGCAAACAGTCAATACACATTTATGAGCAACTTGATGGAGGCATTCCCACCAATCATTCCAGCGGTGGTGGGTCTGCTGTGACTCGCTGGGAAAGCTGGGGGTACCTAATAAAGACAGATTCAACTGGTGTGAGTCATACTTGCAGATTTACTTACTTCAGTTAAGGTCCCTTGACAAGAAGAGACAAAAAAAATACACATTAGGAAGCAGACTATGAAGGGTTATCCCCTGGGAAGTGAATATACTCAAAAGAAGAATAAATGACCCAACAGCACAGTCTTGGGTGGGGGTAGAGAGCTGCTCCTAGAGTCTCAGATGGTGATGCCAGCACATCCCACCCAATAAATCAACCAGAAACAGGCCTTAATAAGGCATCCAAGTGGCTCTAGGGAGAAAGCCCTAGGAAGAAAGGTTCTTGCATAAAAATACCAACAAAAAACTGAGGAAAAATTTATGTCTGCTGCAAGGACATGAACCACACTGTCACAACTACTTTTTTGGACACAGCCACCAAGAGGAAGGAAGGATGGTTTACAGGAAAAATGTCACCTTCAATACAGTCAATTTAATAAAAACAACTCTTTTTATTTATTTATTTTGATAATTTAGTTTTCTTGGAGAGGCATGAAGTGTTTTCCTTTCTTTACTGGGTATTCAAACCATACAGTAGCAGGAGATCGATGAACTATACAAGGAACAAAAGCCATTTCAAATTACAAAGTCAATAGAAGCGAAGAGGAAAAAAATGGCACCATCTTCCCTTCCTTGCAAAGTATCGTACGTATTCTGTACTATCATATGTAAGCTAATTGCAAATACTTTTTAAAAGTAGTTTTATAATAAAGAAGTGAAGTGAAATAATAAAATGATTATTTAAAATTTATGACAAAGAAGTGTCTTTCCAGAAAACGACTGGCACATTCATGACCAAGACTTGTAACACCAATTTGTAGCTTTGGTTGACCTGGTTCAGTCTGAGACAACATTAGGTGGTCTGATTTTCGAGTACCGGATACTACGCAACAGCCTCTCATGGGTTTTCATTGGGACTCCTGTTTCTTCTTGGACTACTTTTACAGTGACATCAAGAAGCCCAACAAACTGAGTTCTGTCAAAAAAAGTATTAGCAAGAGTAACTAGTCAAGAAAGCATTTTACCTTTGGGCATTTATTTCAGCTCATTAACAAATTCCCATCCTTTTCAGAGCATTAACCAGCCAGTAAGATACACTGACTTCTTTGGTTCTAAGCTTATGGCTGTAAGGGGGGGAGAGATTGGACATGTCTGAGCAGCAGAAAGAAGAAGTAGATAGTACTTATCTCAGTGATGGAAACAGATCATACTAATCTACTTGAGTAATTTTTAAGCATGATTTGAATCAAGCTAAGTAAGCTCCCTCCAACTTTTCTGAAACACATACGAAAACCAAGCTAGGTCCTCAGTAATTGGAAATCAGGGCAATCAGTACAACAGGAAAGTATCTCCACCAGTCGAATTCACTCCATTTCTTACCGAACAGACACTTCTGCTATTCCTTTTTATTGTTAGTATTAACAACATTCATGGAACACCCCCTAATTAAACCTGGACAACCAAGACCTGAAGGCGAAAGCTCCATAAATACACGGACCTCATAAGATGTTTCAAGCATGAACTAGCATACTAACATTTAAGGTCTACTTCCAGAACCAGAACATACATTACTTTCTTTGCAGTTGTTTAAGGCTGAACGCGTAGCAGAAAATTGCTTTC
Source organism: Ibidorhyncha struthersii (assembly GCA_013398815.1). Classification (NCBI taxonomy): domain Eukaryota; kingdom Metazoa; phylum Chordata; class Aves; order Charadriiformes; family Charadriidae; genus Ibidorhyncha; species Ibidorhyncha struthersii. Next base: position 321,816 of record VZSZ01003852.1, read on the forward strand.
GTACAGGCATTTGAATCGAGAGGGGTGGTGGTGCAGAGACTCAGTATGTACAACACACCCTAACGGTGACCAAAATATCTTTTCTCTTTTTCTCACATGACAGTGACCGTCTATCACATGGACATGCTTCTTAAAAAAAAATTTGGTTTATGACATTAATATCTTCTTTGGGCTCACCCTCCTTTGCTCCAAACGCCTCTCAAACTACCTGCTTTCTGCATCCGCAATTACCTTAAGGCAAGCACCCTTTATATACAATATTTTAACCAATTCTACAAAGCGGTGGGTGGTGGCAGTGGAGGCATTTGACAAATTTTCGTTACAAAGAGCGACCATGTGTCATTTCACTGACAGAGAAACATGAAAACAATTTATTCTCTTTCAAGAAATTTACTGCAGTCTTTTATTAGCATTCAGAAGTTTTTGGGAAGAAAAGCCTGGGGAGACTAGAAGACCTGCCTGGAGACCAGCTGGAACATGCTTCTTCCTGGCTTCTCTTCTACCATACTTTGGGATTGCCACCTATTTGACTATGAGTCTGGCAGGTCTGTGGAATTACCGCAGCCCACATGCTACACTTGCATGCAAATGGTTTAGCTTCTATTTCTCATTTTTAAAATACATTCGTTCCATTTAGGCATTTCCTGTTGCTATGCATAGTTCTTACAATAAATGGAAAACAGACCAGATTTAAACAATAAGCTATTCTTACCTAAATACTTTAAAAAAAAAATAATAAAGAATGAAAACAATATTGCTAAATTAAACTTAAACTTCACAGCTGCATGAGGTATAACAACAGTACAGGAAATATAAATTGACAAGTGAAGTAATCTCTTATTCCTGAATCAATTTTTTCTTGAAGGCTTCCCTAAGAGGTTATCTAACATTGGAAAAAAATGAAGATGATAAAACCCTACCAGCTGTACTTGAACCTTAGAACGTAAAAATAACCCTTTTGCTGTGACCTACAATTAAAACAATTAATTTAAAAGTATTACACTTCACGTGCCATAGAAGCTTGTGTGATTGCTAGAAGGACAAAGCCACTTGCCTTGGGGTTTTTGCAGAGGATGCATTTTGGCCAGTGGAGTTTTGGTTTTGGGCTTCCTTCCAGTTTGATGGATACATTGCGCCGGGGTGATGTGCTGCAGTTCCCCACATGCTTCCAACGCCGGATTTGAGTCAATGTGACATTTGATTTGAAAAGGAGAACAAGGGCAACCTGAGGGAAAGGGGAAAAAAAGTCAAGAGTTATTTTGTTCTATTAATCCTGAAGAAAATTTGCGCTACTTCTGGAAGCATATCACTCATTCCAGTTCCTGAGGAAAGTGAGGGGGGTAGAAGAGAGGTGAGCCATTCACTCACAAATTATTACAGTCAATATATCCAGCTTTAATAACCATGTCAAACTAGCTGACTGATAAGACAGACAGAATTTCAATAATCCTATCTTTAATTACTTACTTGCTTTTTTACTACGGACGCCCAAAATAAAAAAGTAAAAAGAAAAGATAAAAACCATTTCAACAGGATTTCTCCAAACAAATACAAGTGCCCCAGCATACAACATCATGTTATTTGGTAAAATACACCTAAATTACACTGAATTAGAAATGTGTCCCATGTGGGGGGAATGCTACAAGTGCCATTCCTGCAGGAGATTTAATCATTCAAGCTGCATTTTACTGCTATTTATTATTCCTCCTTACATAAAATATTAACATTCCTTCAAAAGACTCTGGTCTAGAAGATGCCATTAAGATATGATACAGTGGGAAAACAGAGAAAGAAGTGATTAATATGTTTCTTTGTCTTTTAATTTAACATTCTTGATTCATCTCTGTGGGCACTGCGGAGATAAACCCATATATCCACTTTCACATAGTGGATTTGAGATTTTTTTGGACTTGTGGCAAGCTTACAGCTCCATAAAATCCTCACACCAGCTTTACTAGTATGTCACAAGACGTTAAAAAAAGAGTTTAAGAAGGACTGCGGTTTAAAATTGCTGCATACAAACACATGAATGTATATGCTTCCGGCAGTGCTGAGAATGGGAAAACATATCAAATGTAGAAATTGGAACACTAATCCATAAAAAGAAAAGGCAAAGAAAACATTACAAACATTATTTCCATATTCCCATTTTAAAGCAGACTAGCTGAAATTACCAGAATCTTGCTGGAGCGAGAGGTGACCTGCATCATGTAGAAAGGATTCATCTAAATGTGAAAAATCAATCTTCACCTTCCTGTGATGTGTTCAAGAACGTGGCATTAGCTTCACAACTGCAACATACTCTTGGCCAGATTTATATTAAGATCAAAAAAACTGAAATGACAAGCACCTCCATCCACATCAACTAAATTATCCTGGGTTTATACTAATGGCATTAAATCAGGATGTGACCTTTTGAATAAAGACTTTGAAATTGGAGCCGTACAGACTGCTTGGGAAGATTAGCTGAGAGCTGCCCTCAAAACGCAGAGACTTTAACAGGGATACAGGTTTTTATTTTTTTTTAACTAAGCATAAAATATTAAAGTCAATTTTGCTGACAAAAATAGATTCAGATGGCACAAATCTATTTACTGATCTCTGCCACCCAAACATACAACCCCTGAATTCCTCGGTACGGCTGCCAGTTGCTGCTGTTGAAACTTCATTAGCATTTCTACCACAAAATCTGCTTTTCGGCAGATTTGAGACCAGCTATTAAAACACCCTTCCAGCTGACACCAGGAATTTATAAGTACTAGGTTTTATTCAAATATAATTTCACTTATCAGGAAAATGCAGTGCAAGTAGAGTAGATTATTAGAGCAGATTAATAGATTATTGCAAACACATCATCGCAGAAAGAGCTTACACAGATGCCTCAGCTTTGGGTACTGGGAGCTCCCTGTGACAGCAGCAGCAGTGCCGTGACAGGCCAGCTTTTTAGGGAAAGGACTGAGACTTCTTCCTTATTAACAGTAAAAAAATTAAAGTAGTCCACACGGGAAAAGCTCTAATTCAAGGAAATAAAAAGGGCAGCACTCCGAAGACAGAGCTCGGTGTTTCTGCAGGTCTTCACCAGTGCCCATGACCGGGGGGCAACACAGCAATATTGTATTTTCCTAAAAATTACTTTAACAATCTAATTCTCAGAGGACAAATCTCTGTACCCACAACAGCTCTAGAAGAGATTAGAAGACACCTCTAACCACGCTATGTCATTTGATCACAGAAGCATGGCACCAGCGTCCAGGAGGTGCTGGACGTGGCCGCAGTCCCCCGGTGGCTGAGGGAGGAGAGCCACACCTCCTCCTGTCCTCAGGTACCACATCCTCCTCGGGGTATCCTCAGCTGGGCATCCTAAGCCAAGCCCAGCTCCCCCTGTGCTGACCTGGGATAAGGTATTGGTTGCCCTAAGCATTCCCTGTTCCTCTTCAAGCACTGCCACAAAAAGGGACTGTTTTGTTGACATCGTTCTGTAAAGTTTCAAAAGGAACGAAAACCCAGTTCTTTTTCTTTCCTACTGAGATTCATCGCTGGGAAACCAGGTCCAACCACATTTCTTTCTTACTGATAAAAATAAGAGCTAGACTGATAAAAATAAGAGCTAGTGGTTACTTGCTTCCTTTCAAGCGCATGGCACCACCAGACACCTCTTATGTGGAGGTTAAAAGCTCTTACGACCTGCTTACGTTACTGAAAAGCAGAGTGCTTTGATCCTTATTTTAGAAATCCACATACAAGTTTTTCACTACTTCTGCATAATCCTGTCAAACAATCAAGGCAGAAGATCTTCCACTGGTAATTACCCAACAGCCGCATCCATCCGGCCCAAAAGAAGCTCTGAACTTGGCTCCGAATGCTCTAGGACTTGTGCTCAGAGGCATTTGCAGAGGAAATACTTAGCAAAGCCTTATGCTACTTCCCATTAAACAAGACCTGATGTTAACATGCCCCCCCGCCCCAATCCTGTAAAATCGTCCTCTAAAAATACAGTATTTTCTACCATCTTATATATTGCATATATAGGTTAGTGCTAAAAATGTATCACTGTTCACCTACTGCCGGCACGTAATGCACGCATTTATTGATGGTACATCCAAAGAGCAAGTGGGCACAAAGCAGAAAATAAAACTGATAAGTAGTTGGGAAGAAGAGGAACTTGGAAAGCCGCAAATGCCTTAAACACCAAATGTAGTGCTGGTCCTAACTCAAGAAAAATATGCATGGGTGAAACCACAGAAGTGGTTTTCATTCTTTTTTATTTAATTTAAGCCAAGATGGTTCTCTCTATTCATCTCTGATGTGGCCCCTAGGGCTGCTTTTTGCACACAAGACAAAAATCCACTTTCCTTATGTATTTTTTCAAGTGCTATAAAATGATCTGTGAAAACAAGATTTACTGGATTATTTCACATGGAATTCTGTGAAAGTAAACCCCACTGTCTGCTGAGCATGCTCCAGGGTGCTCCTGGGCACGGAAAATGAGAAGGACAAAAATAAATAAAACCCAGGCATAGCCCGCATTGCCACCCCCAAGATGTCCGTGGTTCTGCCAGAGGCTTCCAGAGGTGGGAGCGGGTGATGGCCCCCCATTGCCTGCCCTCCCGTACCCGCCAAAGCTGCAGGACCCAACGCAGAAACCGCCTCCTCTCTGCTTTCTGGTCCAGCGTTGGATTGTGCAAACCCTCTGTAACTGCCATGGAGGCACTTGGGAAGTGTACTGGTATGTGCAGATTGGAAAAAAAAAAAAAAAAAAAAGGTTATTTGTGTCCAAACCTTATAAAAAGCTACTACTAATAAACAGTTATTCCCAGAGAGCCTGGCTGATGCCAGCTTCACTGATCCCTGGTTACCTGCGACAGCTCCGGGCAGAGAGCTACAGCCATGTCTGGACGTGGAGCGTGCCAGTGCCTCCCATGCACACCCAACAGGCAGGGCTCTAAAAACCCAAGCGGGCACTTCCAAATGTGTAAAACTCTGCTGTAAAACTCAGCTTTGCTATGGGCAGTCCCTGCGTCTCTAACGTATTTAAGCTCAAGTTCTTCATGGCTTGTTTGTAATTCTACTCACGTGAACAATGCTGCTTACAGTTTCTCTGTTCCAAACCAATCCAAGCCTAAAAGGACAAAGATGATGTTGTCCAGAGACAACTTTTTGCATTATATTTATAAAATAATATGTATTTAAGGCTCCTCCTAAGGTAAAACTTAAATGAAACTTCTGAAAATGCCTAAGATAATGTACAATTTATATTTTCACTAAAATGGAAGAATAACTTCAGTCTTTCTGACAGAATCCAACACCACCAGGCAACTCTTTCATGGCACAGAGAAATTTCTCAGTTATCTCCCCGTTTCCTCCCTAAGCTGTTTGCATCTAGAAGAGAGTCTGTATTTTTTAAAAATTTCTCTTAGATGCTGTTGCCAACTTGAAGGCCATGATATATTTTTCTATTAACTAAGGTAAAATACGAGGATTTTGGCTGCTAAAGAGTAAAGAGACCAGTTGAACCCAAGCAGCTGAACTTCAGTTCTCCCAGTGCACAAGCCAGATTCAGATCTTGCGTTTGGCACCTAGTCCCCAGGTAGCAGTGTTCAAAAATAATCCCAGTTTAAAATAAAAAAAATACCTTGGGAGGCCCGTGATAGCAGGAAAAAACAGAAATGTTCTGACAAGCTACTGGTTTGGCACATCCTACGTTTGCTGATCTGACAGGACTCCTCATCCAGCTTTTTGCATTATTCCTCTGAAATGAAGAGAGCCTACGCTGCACCAGGCTAGCCCACCTCCCGCAGCCCCGCACGAGGCACGGAGAGCGCACAGGGAGTAAAAGGGATGACAAACGCTGGACTAACAGAAAAAAGCTCTACAGACTCAACACACTGGAAAGGCATTGAGAAACACCACCTACTTCAGAAGTTTGCTTCCACTGAGAATTAACACCAGTGGGGGATTTCGCCATCCATCCAGAATGATGGACTTGACTTGCCCACAAGTTAAACAAGCTCTGCGAGCTTCCAGTTCCCTAATTCTTTGCCGATTTAGGCTCTCTGCAACATCACGGAAGTAACAGCTCCAAAAGGCAACTCATTGTAATGTGATCCATCAGGTCCAAGCCTAGGCATGGGAAGACATTCTAATTCTCTAAGCTTTCTTCAAGCCTCTAAAAGTGAAAGTGTTCCAGATGGAAACTGGCTGTTGCATCCAGAAATGCATCCAGTAGTGGTGTCTCCATTTCTAATGCTGTTTTGTAATATACATCATGCACATCACGTGGACAAACAGCCATCACCGGCCTGATTAAAAACCTGCCTGCAGGAAAATGCACAAAGATAAATGAACTAGAATCTACATAATAGTAAAAGACATTTTTGAAGCTAATAAGGAGACTGGACAACTAAGCATGTGCCCAGAACTGACCAGATTTAAAAATAACAACAAGAAACCCCTCAGCTGTTAACATGTAGAGCTGTTTCAGCCTGGAGAAGGCTCCAGGGAAATCTTATAGCAGATTTCCAGTATGTGAAGGGGGCCTACAAGAAGGCTGGAGAGGGACTTTTCACAAGGGCATGTAGTGATTATGACGAGGGGTAATGGCCTCAAACTGGAAGAGGGGACATTTAGATCAGATATTGGGATGAAATTCTTGACTGTGAGGGTGGTGAGGCAGTGTCCCAGGTTGCCCAGAGAAGCTGTGGTTGCCCCATCCCTGAAGGTGTTCAAGGCCAGGTTGGATGGGGCTTGGAGCAACCTGGGCTGGTGGGAGGTGTCCCTGCCCAGGGCAGGGGGTTGGAACTAGATGGTCTTTTAGGTCCCTTCCAGCCTAAACCATTCTCTGATTCTATGATTCTATTTTGAAAGCTATTCCTTGCCTAGCCATCTTAATAGACATGTTAACAGGAACTTATCTATTCCCAAAGTTTGGCTACAAACCAAGCACGCGCTAACAGGTTCCATCATGCCCAGTTCAAGCATCCCTGTATTTTTGACTGAAACATCCGGTTGGGCATTCCCTAACGCTGTCACTGACAGTGAAGTTCTCTCTCTCTTCATGCCTTCCTCCTTAGCCTTTTAAGGAGGAGAGGCTGCTCTCATGGCAGAAACCTACTGTCAGAAAGCAAAGGGCTTCAAGGGCAGAGCTAATGGATGTATCCAAACTAAAAAAACACCCTGCTAAGAGGAACTCTGACACAAATTAAAAGGTGCTGAATATGTCTTCCTTGTGTCAGCAGGAATCTGGCGAGTGGTGTAATATTGTCCTCCACGCGCAGGCTGTGTTACAGACACAGATGGGTAAGGATGTCTTTAAAGAAGCCACGGCACTCACTACACTGTAGGAAACCCCAGTGTCAACAGCCTCACCCCCCACGCACTGCAATGAAATTCATCTCATGGCATCAGCTCTAGTAGTGGCACAACGTTATCCCACTTGTTCCAGTCAGATACAAAGCACCCAACGCCATCCTCAGAGCGGTCCATGACTGACAGCTCCAGAGCCTGTGTTTTTTCTCACCTCTCCAATTTCACACGACACCCTGCACTAGACTAGCACCCAACCCTCTCCTGCTGAGCAGGAGGGAGCAAAGCCTTTCCCACCCTCTGCTTTTCCCTCTTACGCTGCTTAACTTCAGTGTTTTCACCAAACCCACTTAAAAACTCACCTCTTCTTCCTGCCCATGGCCCACAAGACCCTCTAAGAGGGGTGTAAAGCAGCGTGCGCTGGCTCTGTATGCATGCCCTTCTGGCAAACCCAGCTCCATGACGCTGACAATGGTTATTTCACACATCTAATTTTCTGGCATTCCAAAACATCAACTTCAGTAAGAAGAATGACAGCCAAGTTATCACCATAAATGTTCAGAAACAAACACAATCAAGAAAACATTATGTTTGAAAGCAAGCGAGAATGTGGCATGGATTGCAATTCTATATCAAAAGAGACGTATATCACTTACTTGTGCTCCAGCAGACACCCTCACATTTTTTCTTATTTGCTCAAGCTGTAAGATAACCAAAAAGAACGGAGACCAGCTCCTGCTGCTGCTCTCATTTCGTGGCTTAAAATGCCATGCTCACAGGAACTGGCCTCCCCTGTCCCACTTCCTACCACCAGTGCGGTTAGGTGACTCAAAGAATACAAACGTGGCAAACTCCAGCGGAGGAGCTTTACTAAGCAGAAGTTATGGGAGAGCGCTGCAAGGCGGCAGAAAAACGCTCTTCGGTTTTAAGTTTCATACCCGTCTGAAACGCAGGTGGTTTAGAAGCCTGAATCTTTCTGAAGTAGAAAAGAAGAGAAAGCTAGATCTCTTTAAAAATCTTAGATACAGTTCAATATTAATGCAAGAACAGTCAGTGACAGCAGTGACACACTACGGAAACCAAAAAAATCCCTGATCTCAGCACTGAGACTCTCAGGCTGCTTCACAGCTCCTCTGGGAAATGAAGGGCCCCAGTGCAACCCCACGTAGTATTCCCAAAGGGTTGGATCGGGGTGTCTAAAGAGCTTTCTGAAGGTAAAGGCACTAAAGTCTGCTACGAAACAGCCCACAGAAGTGACAATAAATGCAATTCAGCAGGCATCAGCTGGAGCTGGTTAAAAGTTTTCCATCAAAGGTCCTGAAAACTTTCAACACTCCTTCTCCCCCACTCCTCCTGCTCTCACAGAAGAATCTTACCCCAGGAAACCATGAAGGAAGAACCAAAATGTAAAATTTTTGAATGAAACGTTTCAGTTCGGGGTAAGCGCCGTCCCCAGGGGGCAGCCACAGAGGGGCTGCTGGTTAGTGTCCTTACGAGAAACACACAAAGCCTGCGAACCACGCCAAGCCGTTCAGTCTGAGGAGGGCTGCGAGAAATTTGGTCCACTGAGTTTAACACACTTACAACAACACAGAAATACATCCAGAAAAGAAGAGGCCTTTTCCCAGAAAGAACAAAATAGCTAAAATAAACAAATTTGTGCATACAAAGCACAAGAAGGACCAGTGGCTTCCTCAGACCTGTAGCGCTAGGATTTGGGATTTGAGGATTTGGTGTACTTTTATCCTGTTCTGACTACTTTTAAATGCCTTAGGTGAGGATGCTTCCTTTAACAGACATTCCTATAGTGTCCCAAGGGTCACTGTTGAACCTCACTGTCATAGTATTTTCCATAAAGGTGGGAAATCTTGATGCAAGTTTAACCTCTTCAGATTCTTTAAAAGCAAGTTCCTGCATGCTAATCCAAATAATCTAAGGTTATGTTTTACTGGGACCGATGCATACCTTACACCTCTCGTAACCTGAATCACAACAGACATAGTCTTCAGAAATCAGTTTTCAGCTCTTTTTCTGTTCTTCTCCAAACTGGTCCCAAAGGCCTGTCGCTCTGCCGAGCATCACTCCGAGCAGTGAGCTCCCCGAGTACAGCCCTACCGCACGCTCACACTGGAGAGCCACAAACCACAGTAGCTCCACAGCTTTCATTGAAATTAAGGATATTTGTCTCACCACTGACTATTTCACTACTGTGTTTAGAGGGGGGTAAGTGTTCACTGTTGATTTACAATTCTTTCTAGCAATTCTCTGTTTTTACAAGCTTATTTCCGTGCAGTCTCTCATTACAATCTTGTTTTTATTCCCCATCCAGAACAGCATCTCATCCAGGTGCCTGTGCAATGCCACGCAAGCCCTCCCCTGCCTCTGGGACTTTTCCTGGAATCACAGAATTGTCTAGGTTGGAAGGGACCTTTACGATCATCAAGTCCAACCATTAACCTAACTCTGCCAAACCCACCACTAAACCATGTCGCTCAGCATCACGTCTAACAGTCTTTTAAATACCTCCAGGGATGGTGACTCCACCATTTCCCTGGGGTGGAGTGGTGATCCTTTCACCCTTCATCACACAGCCAGGGATTACTCCATAACTGCTTTAAGGAAATCAGTACAGAATTTTAATGATTCTTTGTCCTGGTTTGAGGTACAACAGGACCAGTTTTGTTCAGTAACTTCGCTTCTTAGCTGGGCCTCTTCTAACTACTGAAATTAACAACATATTGTCCAGACAATGTTCACTCTCTCAGAGTGATAAGACCAATATTTATAGCTGATGCCCGGGCATGGTACATAGAGAGGCTCTTGCTCATACTTATTGCTATAACCCCCAAGGCCAACCAACTTTGTTATTTGCCCCATTGGAGGGTCGGAAGCGGAAAAGTGCAGTGGGGTCCCACCTGTGGGGAGGAGCGGACAGGGCAGGTGACCCAGAACTGACCAACAGGGTATTCCATCCCATCTGCCTCATGCTCAGGATGAAAGCTGAAGGATCAAAGAGTCAGCTCTCTCTCTTTCTTCAATGGTTGATATTTGAGGAAGACTGTTCGTCTGCCTTTGATCCCGATCCTGAATGCAGATCTGGAATCCAGTTCCCGTCTGTCACTGATTTCAGCCTGGGACTTCCCCAGTGCCAGCTGGTGTCGTGTTTGTCATCCTTGCGAACTTGATACATTCTCGTATATATTTCATTGTTTCCTTTTATTATTATTAATGGTTCATTAAAGTAGTTTAGTTCCTTCTAAAGTCAGAAGTCTCTTTTTCCCTCCTCTGCTTGTCTTTTTGAAGAGGGGTAGAGGGGAGCATCTGTTGGTCCCATCTGGGGTTCCCCATGTCACTAGTGGCCAATAGGGGCTAAACCACAACAGATTAATTGGCGCCCAACGTGGGGCATGAGCAGTGCTCAACCAGAGCTGTGATAGATTGTCTGAATAATTTGAATTCCAGCTTGTTCAGAGCTTAGAACAGACAGCTTACATCATGTCATTCTTAAATGAAATATTGTATTGTGCCTTTAAAGGGCATTGCGCCATGGATTCTGTTACTAATTACACTTTCAGTTTTACCTTGGGAAAGTTCACTTTGCCCTTTGATAATTATACTAACATGACACCATCAGCGCCAGGGCGTGGAAACCTGCTGGGCTGTGACAATAAGGATTGTTACTTTCTTAAGATTGTGATTTTGTTGGTGGTGCTCCTGAATGTGTTGCAGGGGTGGTTTCTTGTGAATCATGAGTGCCGGGGTAGCTGTAGGGTAACGTGCGCTGCCACCACTGAAACCCCAACAGCCGCTCTGCGACCTGCAGCGGCGCAAACCACGGCCCTGCCCAGCCTGGCACAAGCACAGCCACCGCTTGCAGCAGCACCAGCA
>VZSZ01003852.1:333024-349812 GCA_013398815.1 Ibidorhyncha struthersii
ACTGTAGCCTTGACACAACATTCTTTTAATCTGATTTAACTTCGTTTAAAGAATTAGCTTTTCAACAGACCAACATCAGCCCCTTCCTCACAGCACACTTCTTGTTGCACTCAAGGCTGCCCGGACAGGGTACTGCAGCATGATCCCCATTTTTTGTCCTACGTGTAAATTAAAAAAAACTCACACCCCAGACACACATTTGTCCAGCAAGAACCACTGCTGGAACTGTCAGCTCAACATGGAAGGCAGGACCACGGGTGTCAGCACAGGCTCCCGGCCCTCCCAGGAGCACTTGGTCACTACGGCTTCTCCGTTAGCCATGGGCTAGCTGGCAAACTGCTATTCAAAAATGGCTATTAAAGTGATTCCTAAGTGTTTGCTCAATGTTTATATGTATGTATATAATTTATATACATTTATATAACATACAACAGTCAGGAGAAGATCTCCGAGCAACAGAAACGAGGAGCTTCACACCTCATTCTGTATTACAGCACTACTCAACACAGGTATGTAAACCAAATTCCTGCTGAGATCTGTATACTTATGACGTGACAAGGGAACGAAAAGGCAGAAACACAAGCATGTCTATGAAATCCTGCTGCTAGAAAGTCATTACACACAACCTCACACCGGGACAAGTTAAAAACCAGACAAAAAACCAAGCAGGAACTCACTTCTAGTTTTAGGCTTCTTATGCTGCTCCAAATACACCCGGCCACCACCACATCACCCACAGGCAACACAAAGCAGGGACTCTTAAAAGACTGTTCAGATATTCCACATTCCCACCAAAGTGGGTGCAGTACAGGATCAACTCAACTTGCTGCCAACAGAGAAAATTTAAATGACTTTCCATGACAAAAAGGCAGATTCTAGCATTAACTGTATGGAAGGCCATTTTTCCCTGGGGGAAAAAAAAAAAAAAAAAAAGATATTTATTATTTTATTATTATTTTATAGCAGGCTGCCAAACCAATTCTTGCCAAAAATGAGGCAAAGGGGGAAAAAAAAAGAGCAGCTGAAAGGGAGCAAGGACCAGCACCCGACTCTGGCGATTCCAAGGCATCTATACGAGTAGAAGCAGTGACCAGAACAGAATAAAAATACGCTCACGTAAAAGGAAAATGAGAAAGAAACCAAAGTAAAGCACCACAGAATACGTTCTCAGGACTAACAATAGGCACATTAAAGCGCCAAAACAAAAATATTTTCTTTTCCTGTGTGAAATGGGATGTGGTATTGGTATCGCAGTCAGCAATTGCTTACCTTCGACTCCTGAGGCTATTAGCAACATGAAACAAAACAAAACAAAAGCTGTTGTATTTTTAAACCAAACTGAGCCCTCTGTTAACATCGTAGGGACACCAAGGACATGGCTGGCCGTCCCGCACAGCCCCAACCTCCCTTTGGTCACGTGAGTCAGCCCCAAAGGTTGGGGTCGTAGCAGAACCTCTCTGCAGAAGGCCCTTGGCTCTTCCAGGCTGGCACCCCGGGGACACCATCCAGCCTCACCCATATCGCTCAGAGGATGAAGGACCACGGGCAAGCAGCTCCCAACCGCGCACCGCTGTTAGCCAAGCACTGGATGGATGCCAGTCCCGAGAGCAAAAAACTCCACATGTAATTATCTCTTGGCTAATAAACTTCTTAGTGATTTTAATTTAAACTCCCTGGAGTTTAGGTGGGTGCTGATGGATTTTTTGAGGTTTGGGGGCTTTTTTTAAGTAGTCTTGTGTGCTGTCTCTTGTGGCTTAATTCAAGTATTTTCATTTCTAGCTCTGATTTCTGTGTCTGTGTCTGTAACACTGCTATCTGAGCTGTGATAATGAACTACACAGTCAATGACCTGACCCACGCCAAGGTTAAAATGTGTGCTTCTACAGCCTGCCTCAGTGGCAACTCTCTCTTTTGTAACAAACCTTTACCAAAGTAACTCCTTCTCATTTTGCCTACCTTTGGTGCCCCTCTGGAGAATACCACCCTGCCCTTCGCTTTCACCTCCACAGCCAACTCTTGGTGCAGGTGCCCATCAGTAACCTTTTCAGTGCAACAGTGCTTCAATCACGTCTCAGTATTTGGACGCATCTTACCAGATCTGGTCCCAAACTTTGGCAATACAATGCCAAACCTCAAGTGTCATTCATGCCAGGGATGCAGGAAACAGATTTTTAATTTAAAAAAAAAAAAAAAAAAAAACGTTTAATCTCTCACTCTAGTGTTGGAGACTATTCACAGGTAAGTCAATTCTTGACTTTAGCTACAGTTTTCTCAAAATTTATGCTCAGACTGCTTTTTTCATATAGGCATACTGAACATCAAATCTCCATAACTGGAAGGCAGAGTTATAAACTTTTAGGGTTTAACAAAGTAAAAGGGAGAGGTGACGAAAAACTCATTCTTCTGGAGGAAGCGTTTAGCTGACTCTTCCCCCCAAATGGCATAACTGAATTACTCTAGGCTGAAATAATAAGCACAGTAACTTTCTGTGACACCAAGATCTAAGGTAGGAGAAAAAAACCCAACCCTGAGACTCTTCCATCTAGTAAGGAAAGAAGGTTAAATGTTATGTAAAGATTGCAGCATGAAGAGTGACAAAGTAAAGGGGAAGCAGCCTGGGGCAGATGTCAGCCAGCATGACACTGCAGATGACAACAGCCCTGGCAGTGACACTGCTCACATCAGGAGATTCGGCCAGCAACGGGGCTGTCAAATGACGTTCCTCTGCGAGAGAAAGGTAGGCAAGAAAAGAAGGGCAGCCAGACTCATCTCTTTGGTGCGTACAAGTCTTGTCTTATTTTCGCATTCTGAAGCACTAAGCACCTTGTTTAACTTCAGCGCTAGATTTCAGACTGAATTCCTGCAGCAGGCAAAGTCCAGATATCAAGTCCAGCTGAAGTCGTGGCAGGTGCCTAATTCAGAAGGGGGAGGGAGAACTGGATTTTCATTCATGTATTTCCTTACAACTATAATGAACCCCAGAATCCACTAATTCAGAAAACCTTGCTTTTCTTTGTTTTTCTCTTTTGCAGAAAGATTCACTGAAGATAGAAGATAATGCCCTCTTCTCCCTAATTTATTCCTGATTTCTTATTACAAAAAAAATTACTGGTATTATATAGTATCGGGCAGACAACATGCCTGGAGAAAAAAAAAAAATAAGGTAAGCACTTCACACAGACTAGAAAACTCTATACAGAAGTCTCATTGATAGACAAGCATTTCTCATCATAATTTTACCATCTCGTTCTAGCGAGGTGACAAGAAGTCCGAGTCCCACATACCACAACTGTGGTGCTCTGCAGCAGCGCAACAGTGTTTCAACTTACCTTTCCCTCTTCAGAGTTCAAACTGGCTTCTCATCCCATCTTTTTCTGGTTATTAACTCCGCTTAGCTCTGGTCTCCAGGTTTAGCCTGCATGGGTTTTATGGATGCTTACCCAGGGACCACCCCTGCTCCCCAGACGGGAACACCCCGTACAATACTGGCTTTGATTCCTATATACGCACTCCTCAGCTATCAGCTGAAAGGAGGGCGAAGTGCAGTATGCAGCTGCAACTATAAATGCATTTTCACCACGGAGATCCCAAGTTAAAGCTATCATTTTGTCTATCTGACACACTCGGGGAGCCCTTGCCGATGCCAGATGCCTCAACACGGCTTTTGCTCTCACGCGCTGGACCCCCAGTGAAGGGATGCTGGCAGAACCATTAATTCAGCGTTCCTGAGATAGTTCCTCTTAAATGAGATTTTTATTTTTTTTTTTCTCTTGACAGGTAACAGGTTTTTCATTACGATGAAAGAGTCCTGATTTATAATTACACTGATTACGCAAATCAAAGAACATATTTCAAGCTAATAACACTCCTGGGACTTCACATCTCTACTGCTTTAACACAGGAATTGTAACACCAGAGCAATCCATTACTGTAAAAACTTAAAGAGATTTTATACCAGGTTAGACGTGACTAAATTATCCTAGCTAAAGCCATTTCAATTTGTTCCTTTCAGATTACCTGCATCTGGGTTTCTCGGGGATTCTCTCCCACAGAGAAAGAAGGTGGGAGATCTGCAATTCCCAGCATTGTTTATATGGAGCGAAGGGAGAAAAAAAATGGAAAAAAAAAAAAAAAAAAAAAGTANACCTTCCAGTGATTTAAAGGACTATTCTACACAAAGGAGAGAAACAGCCAGATGCTAGTCCCTACAAGCAAGATTCCAGCCTTTATTTAAACCTGTGTCATAAAAAAAGGCTTTGTTTCTCCTTTTACTAGAAGCTTATGAAATTTTTTTGCTAATGACAAAAGTACCACGCAAGACTCTCACGCTGCTCAGTTGATGGGCTTGTGAATCTTCTTAATGGCACATATTACAATGAGTAAACTCTCATTTAACCAATAAGCAGAGTAAAAATTATCCTTCACTTAAGATTTAATGACAGCATAATGCATCTCCAACAGCGTCCAAACCAACTGGCTTTCTTTTTTAATCTTGAATTGTTTTATTAATTTTAGTAAACCAATAATTAGCCTCTGCCCATTTAAAAGTCTGTTTAGAGACTAAATAAAAGAAGGTAAAAACTGAGCTCCGATTTTTTTGCTACGGAACTGAGCTTTGCAGGGGAGAACTAGCTTTTCTGTGTTACCCCACAGTCACTCCATACTGTAGAAGTTAAGAAAACTCAACTTCATTATTGAAAAGCACAGTGAGTATTTTTACACAGATACACTATTTTGGTAGCAGAGCTGCACGTTGCAAAATATAGAACAATTTCACAATAGTGTATTTCCAGCAGTTCACACTAATCATTAAAGGAGAACACATTTCAGCTCTTAGCGCTGCTTGGTACCTCCCTAGTTGAAGTTTACTGCCTTTACGGAGCATGGCAAAGCCGCAGAGTCTTTGAGGCTGGAAGGGCTTCTGTAGATCCTCCAGTCCAACCCCTCTGCTGAAAGCAAGGCCACGCAGAGCCGGTTGCTCAGGACCTGGTTTGATACCTCCAAGGAGGGACACACATAAAATGGTACGACATCTATAATAATAAAAGATTTTTTTTTTCCTTCCTATTTAATACAAATGTAATGAAGGAACAACGTCAATCGTTCTTTCTCAATAAAGAAGTACTTTATTGAGAAAAGGAGTCAGAAGAAAACAATTTCTGTCTGTCTGATGTGGTTGAACGTGGGCAGGAACTGGAGAGGAGCAAACAGGTAGCTGGTACCCTCTGCTGCATACTGGAAGATGGAGCTCCACACTGGGCCACAACAGTAATCACAATTAAAGGAGCCTTTAAAAGCCTGTACAGCACTAAGAGAGGCTAAAAGCAAAAGCATCCTTAGTTCTGTGTCCCTTCCTCATGCCTGTCCTCCTAACAAAGGAATCCCACACGGCTACTGCAAAGCCATCGCAGTGGAAGCCTCAGAGTGGTCCAGCCACTGACAGCCTCAGTACTCCTTTTTGGAGACTTTGGGCAGCCTACAAGGACGACCAAAGGTCCATGCTACACTGCAGGGGTTTCTCAGCTAACTAGAAAGCACAATCCTCACCACCACATATACAGCCTCAGGCTCTGCACACTGCTTCTACCAGATACAAGGTTATTCCACAGTGTTTTACACCGGGTGCTCCCTGTGTCAAACCCCATGTCACTTCCAAATCCCAGGGACTACGCAAGCATATTCTGTATTTCACAGAGGGAGGAACCGAGAACAAAGCATTCTTTCCCTTGCACTAACATCTCCTTAGCCTAGATCAATGCTTCTTCACTCTGTGATCCACAGTCTCTAAGGTCTAAAGAGAAAGCGAGAAAAAGAACCTGGAAAGGTTAAAGGTGTTCCATGGGAACAACACACAGATAAATAAATTGGAAGAAACTGAAAACCACTGAACTGGCTCCAGTAGCTTGGATCCCAGAGCAGCCACAGGATAGTATAAAGCATCCTTTATATCAGCCTGGCAAGCTCCAAAGAAAGTAACACCAGCTCAAAGGCCTGTAACAGACTCCGGAAAAAAAGCTGCAGTAAAAGGAACTATTATTAGTTTCCCCAACAAAACTCCAGTTAATTTACTGTATCTGTAGCAACCATTTAATCTCTCCTGTTATCTGTAATTGCACTTTCATCAAATCAGTAACTACAAGACGTGAAAACGAGGATCTTTTGTAAGCACCTACATGATTATTTGGGACTACAGTTATAAATCACAACCAATAAAATCCTTATGACTGACTGCTAAATCTTCATACGAAAGAAAAAAAAAATCATACTTCATCTCAAAATTGCATTACAACTCTGCCAGTAATGACTTCAAAGAAACATGGAAGAAATCTGAAGCTCAAGATGAATATACACAGGTAACAATTTCAGAATCAGATCATTAACCCCTTAATACCTTGAAAATAGTATACATTTTCTCTTGCTTAGATGCTGGCTTTCAATCCTGAAATAAACTAAGGAAGAGTTTGGTCTATCATTACATGAAATGTAACTGGCAACTAGCATTTTCAAATATAAATGTATTGCTAATAAGGATAATTATAAACCATGTTACTTGCACAGGACATATCTGAAAATTTGTGTTTCAAATTATATTGCATAAACCAGTATTTACTGTATGCCAGTCACTGTTCCAATAATTACTGGTTTTCATGAAATTTCTGCTCCATTATTCCATATTGTCCTTTTATTAATGGAGACTACTCAATGCATACAAGGTATGCTTGCTGGCAAAGCTGCATTATTAAGGAGAAAGGATGACGGGAAATAACGGAGAGATTTAAAAAGAAAAGTGATTACAGAAATTTAGAAGCTATTAAGAAAAGTGCAAAGAATTTTCATTGTAGAAGAAAAACAGTAAAAAAAGAGGCCAATACGAGATTATTTCAAATAATGAACGACTCCTATAACAAATTTACAATTCTAACCTCTTACAATTGTGATGATATAAGTAAATTATACTTTTGCTGTCAATGATTGTATCAGATCCTTAGAATGGGTTATGGATGAATGATTTTTGGTTTGGTTCGAGTTTTTTCGGATCTGAAGCATATTAGCTTCAGCTAGCCTTAACTGCTGCAAATGTCACATCGCAAGGAGACGACCGAGACGCTTTTTAGAGCAATTTCCTGACACCTAAATTGAGGACCTGAATTAGCATCAATCAATAAACAATAAAATAGCAATACTGGTACATCTCCAAATTCCCCACTACGCTTTCCGCTTCCTTGGCAGCACGCTGCTCAGCAAACACTGCGAGCCCTCCATAGCCCTTCCAAAAAAAAAAAAAAAAAGAAAAAGAAAAAAAAGACAAAGCACACGCACGCATGAATTGCAACAGAGTCTGATGATGCCCTTCTGCTTGCTCCAGTCCACCTTGCTCCACTTCGCAAGTGACTGCCATCGACTCACCGCAGCCACGTACCCACCGCTGCCCTCCGGCACTAGAGCTCTGCTTTTGCACGTGGTAAGTGATGATTGCCACTAAAGTTAGTGCTCCGAAGGCGCCTTAAGCCATGTTATCCTGCTCATAAATAAACTGGGGCTAATGAGATGCTCAGAGCTCAGGCGGCATCCCCTTTTTATCCAAATCCGGCATTCATGAACACATGCAAAGACTGCACTAGCCATGTCTTCCCACCTCCCTTGTCAGGGAGTGGCAGTTCTCTTTGCAGAAACCCAACAAGGAAGCCTGCAGGCAATTTCGAGGGTTACACCAAGGCACTGGTGCGTACCCAGCCCAGCTCTCCCCCAGTGCTGCTCACTCAGCCAGGGCGTCGTCCCTCGGCATCCGCGCTCCTGCCTCAGCCCCATAGCCATCCCGCAGACACCCCGCAGGTGTCCAACACAGAGTGACCAATCCTCAGCTCCAGGTTCCCTTTGCTCAAGCTGCACTCTCAAAATGGGAAAAACTCTGGTCAGGTTTGATTGCGGACCGTGGCAGAGGAAAAACTACAACCGGCACGCAAAGTAATTGCTTAGAGGAGGTTTTTAATTTAAAAGCTCATTTGCATGAGGAAGAATCCTATATTTTGTTCACTGCAAGATGCACAGTTGCAACCAGAATAAAACTAGAAACAAATAGAAAAAAAATCTAGTTAATCTCTCCAATTTCCTGGTCACAGATCAGAGCGGATTTCTTCTTTCTCACCTCCTCTGGGGATGCAACTTCTACCGCCTTATTTTCCTAACCAGGTCACTAGGAAAACCATTCTTTGACTGAACAGATACATCTTCCTCCCTGTGAAGCAGCCAGGTTTGGATGCTCAGCTGCACAAAAACGCAACATGCCTTGCAACAGGTTCACATTTGGAGAAAGGCACGGAGCACAAGGAATACAGCTGAGGAATACTACCTGAATCTCCCATTTCCTGAACCACGGAGGCGCATTTGATAAGAGGAAAGCGCAACTGGCTTAAGTGTAACAAACATGAAGTGTGTTAATGATTGGCTCTTTTTGCATTGACAAGTTTAATTTAGTGGATACCCAATACATGTTTTAGTAATCTTAGAATTCTGTACAGGTCATTTAAAAACCATTAAATAACATTTAAATGCCATAGCATGCACAAAGCACACGCAGTTTTCCAAAGAAGTGACCCAACCAGAGATGTGCCCCAAATACTTTACTTCACTGATCTCATTTGGCAATGCAGTTACAACGGTTAGATTACAGTTAAATCAAATAATTCATCCTAGCCATGAAAACTCTATGAACTAAAAAACTCTACCATGAAAACTCTATCAACTAAAATTCAATTTATCACATATTCTAAACTGCATATAAACAATAAGATATATTTTATTTCAAAACATTTTCAGAATTACAAATATAAAAGCTAGAGCCGTAACAACACTTTAGTTTCTTTGAACATATAACTTAAATTGTAATTACATTTAACAGCATAAAATTCCAATCCACCCAGCAACCTGTTGAAAATACAGATGATAATGTTAAATTAAAATTACTGGGCTTTGGTATTTGAAAAAGAAAAACAAAACAAAACCATTTTTAAACATTTAAAATAATCATCTGAAAGGCAGATGGCAGGATTCATAATGACTGTACAGGAAGTGACAAAGGCTGCCAAATCAAGTAGCCACGACCATCTGGGCATCAGGGCCTGGGAACGGTGGGGCAGGAGTCTCTTCTCTCCCCAGGGAGACAGACCCCATTGCAGGACCATCATTACCATTATTATTTACACTGTGCTAGAGATGTTCAGTGACATTTTACAGACAGATAAAAGACTAGAAAGCCCTGCCCTTGGGAATCAAAATCTACTAGGACAGAGCAAAGCCGTATGAGCAGAACTTGCATAAGCCTTTTTGGGCAAGCCCAACCAGACTCCATACAGGTTGCAACCCATCCCTTCAGCACATCCGCAGCAGCGAGCGCAGAGGATACAGTCAGGATGCTCATTCCTACCTTGTTTGACCCATTGTGCAACACAAAGAGCTCGGGCTGTGCCTGGGAGGGAAGAACGGATCCACAGAGAAAGCCATGTGGTCCTCCCTGTGATTTGGGGACGACCAGATCTGTGGTAATGGCAGGGAGAATTTGGAGTGAAGAGGTCTAGAAATCTATTCTGGCTTGAACTGAAGGTCAATTTTTTCCCCCATGACTATTTTTGCCTTGTCTGATGAAGGAAGGAGACCACAAAGTTGCCAAGTTTCTGGAATAAGCAGATGATGCACTGGAAACGCTCAGACACAACAATGACAGCCACGACATCAAACAGTTAATAAATGCGAGTTATAACAGGGTATCAAATTGATGAGAAGGAAGGTCAACCTTTGACCAACAGAGGGGCACGAGTAGGTAAGAACCAGCAACAACACGAAATACTATGTTCCCGTTTAACCTTCCTTCATGGCCTTTATTTTCCCTTGCAAGACGGCTGTAGAAATTAGTATTTTAATTTGCCCGTGGGGGGCACTTTGCACCAGTTCACAGAGATGCAGACAGTCACCCCAGTGTGATACCAGCCATCAAGCAACAAAGATCACTTTTTCATTCCATTTTCTTCAGGAGCAAATCCATATTCCACCTAACATTGCATCATAAGATGGATATCGGCAACGAGCAATGGGAAGAAATGCTTGTAAAGATTTCACATCAAGAAAAAGCAACTGTCTTTCTTCCCCCTCTGACACTGACTCCAGGCGGGACAGATGCAGCACCAGCGTAACTCAGATTAACTTGGCATCCGCACTTACTGCAGCGCAGCAAATTACTGCCTCCTCCAAAGACCTGCCATCACTGCCTGGGTGATCACAGAGAACAAGAAACCTCAAACTGACATATTTTATCTCAAAATTGGGGCAGGCTAAGAGCTCGCACGTTAACCACTGAGGATCTGAGCTGACAGACAGTAACTCACTGTTCTGCCATAATTTGATTGCAAACAGTTGCATTCCTGGATTCCTAAATGGTTAAAATTCTTATTTCAGTTTAGTGCACTCCTTAATTTAGGAGAAATGAAAGAGAATGGAAAAGAAAAAAAAACAACCCACCCCAAGAACCCCAAGCTTCGATAAGAGCGTAGCAAAGGCCCTTAACTGGTCCCTTAACTACTTCAATTCAATTACCATTTTCAGGCTACCTGAGAACAGATTCAAGGTCTAACAGCACAAAAGGAGTCTGTATCTTGCACTGCAGAAGCTGTATTTACTTTTCTTTTCTCACTTGACTCAGAGGTTAAAATTGGGAGGGAGGAGTGGAAATCATTCCTGGAGATTTCTCAAATGTTCTGCTTTCCAATAAAAATGAGAATTTCTTTGCAGAACTTAACAGAGGGAAGCCTCATTAAGCAAAAAATAAAACTCCCGTAAGCAGCACTCATCCACAATCAAAAGAGAATCAACACTTCCCTATTTCTAAATCCACATTACTTTGTAGGTACTCGGATACAGGGCCAGATCACATGAAGCAAGACAACGTGGGTAGTGCAGTGGCTTGGTAGAAAGGTATTCCGAAATAATTCAGGCCCTAGTCTTTTCTATTAAACTATAAAGGGTAATGGTAAAATTGGTTTAAAGACCTTGCCTGTGTCACACAACCATTCACATGCACTTCTTAGATGAACGAACTTTTGAAGTTGTTACCATGTTAGAAAATAGGTCTCAAGTGAGAAGGCATTCGCTACCTGTGAAGCGGCACGACATGGCATTTGTGAGGTCAAAATCCTATTTTATGTGTGCATTCATCTCCTTTCTGATAGGACGAGGGGGAACGGCTTCAAACTGGAAGAAGTTAGATTTAGATTAGTTATCAGGAAGAAATTTTTCCCTCTGAGGGTGGTGAGGCAGTGGCCCAGGTTGCCCTGAGAAGCTGTGGCTGCCCCATCCCTGGAGGTGTTCAAGGCCAGGTTGGACGGGGCTTGGAGCAACCTGGGCTGGGGGAAGGTGTCCCTGCCCAGGGCAGGGGGGTGGGACTGGATGATCTTTAAGGTCCCTTCCAGCCTAAACCATTCAATGATTGTCACAATCAGAATAAATCTGTGCACTGGATTCACTGCTGTTGTTAATCGTAGCTTAAACATTATGTGTGCATACACATATACACACTACTGTCCCCCCAGTCAGACATAAATCAACTCCCAAACTCATTCCAGCACGCAGTTTACTTCAGCACAGTTCTGAGCACCATCTTCCCACCTTGCCAACACTTCTCGTATAGCACAAAACAAGGAACACAAATGCTGAAATCAGTGACGCTTCTGAGGAGGACTGCAAGATTCAGGCCAACTTTTAATTAGCTTGTTTTGGTTTGTTCATTTTTGTAGAAGCACATGGTGCATTTTTCGTTTGTCTTTTAATATCAGGGAAGAAATAGGCTAGCATTCAGATTCACTACGAGTAATTATCTCAAAAAGCTAAGCTCATCTTTCTGCACAGTGCTTTCAAAGGTAGACTGACAAATTATAGCAGATAGCATCAGTACCGTTCACAATGTCGTATTTTGCAGCAGCTATTTATTCTTCACTTTGTCCTCAACAATGATTTAAAGTGATTGCTGATTTGTCTGGATAATTAACATCCAAAATCCAATTCTTCACAGATGAATTGGAGCAAGTTGAGTACCAGAGAATGCGGCTATTCATCAGCAGACAGTCCTCACCGGGTGGACAATGGCTTAAATTTTACTGCACATTGACGACGATGTAATTACCAAGCTTGAAAGGAATGTATTCTATACCACCAAAGAAAGTATTAATAGAGGTATGATCAGTGAAGGATAAACAAGAAAGCAATATTTTATCATTGCATGAAACAACAGCACTGATTTGCAAAACCCAATTGCCTACATTATGCATAGCTGTGTTGAAAAACAGTAAGTACTTTGGTGGAAAACTCATTACAAAGGGAGCTGGATAGCCCAGGGCTTAACGAAACCACATGAAATCTCATATCCTTAGGTGGTTATCATTAATCCGTTCACTCCTATCAGTCTAATTCTCATTATTATTATTACAAATAAACCTATGACAAAAGTATTTTTATCTCATCTCTCTAAAAGTTACACATTCAGCTGAATTATCCCTAAATTTTGGATTCCCTCGTCAAAATTTTAACCGATAAACTCAGCAGATCTGGCAGCATGGATCCCATTTTGGGCTAATGCAATTTGCAGCCAGTTGCCCTGTAATAACTACCAGCTAGCCCTGCTGGTGGAAACACACCATACGGGCAGATGCCATAGACCATGGCAATGGGGGTGGGAGGGCAGTTGCCATTGCTTTCACCAGGACAACTCTTCATTTCCACAGCACAACCATATTTTTGTCCATGGAACTGTGGGTTTTGATCCATAAACACAACACAAATGATGCAAGGATGGAAACATTACCCACTTTAAATGTAGGCTCTCAATTCTGAAGGACTCCTTAAAACCACGAGCAACACCATGGAGACAACATGATGTAGTAAAAAAATTTTTTTTAAATTAAGCTGAAGTCAATGAAGAGAGCACATTATACCGTTTCTTCTCCATGCGCTCCATTCAGTAACTGATCCAACAGGTAAATCAATGTCAGACACCACCATTTTAAGCAGAAAATGTGTCTGTAGAAAGTTCCCAGTACACTTTTCTTCTTACCTTTTTCGATTATTTTTTTGCTATGAGGTCAAGATAACTTTCTCTCCACCACTTACCTGCAAGTGCTCTGACCAAACAGCATACCACATTGCTGCCCGATCCTGCGGAGCTCATCCCTGCTTTCTGGGCATGCTTCAAACCAGCAGCAAATGTGTAGCCTGAAAGACTTGCCCTAGATATCCTCCTAGATTTAATTAAGTGGCTTAGAAATAAACCTATTTCATGTTAATTTAATAAACAGATTCCCACACTATTTGAGAGAGAGCTCTTTAGTCAGTTTCCAAGTACATAAGGATGGAGGAAAAAAAAAACAGGATTTTCCCTACTTTTAAATATTCTCTTAGTTTTCTCTCACCCTACCTCAGCGTAAAAAAATTAACATTCATCCAAACTGCTGTACTTTGGGCACACAATGTGGGACAACTACAGGAATAAAAGAGGATGTATTGGTTAGATAATTTAGCTGTCAACTGAATACTTCAGGGCACTAGATTGTCAGAGTCTATTTCTACTTTTTAAAAATAATAATAGAAAAAAGTTAATGAAACCTTGCCACCAGAATACCCTGCTCAGAACAGGCACAAGAGACTGCTGCTCAGAAAACGCATATAGTAGAAATGACATATTTTCATGTAAAAGACAGAACAATCTTTCAAATCAAAGCTACAGATATTCTCTCAAAGCTCTTTCTTTCCAGAGCACTAGATACAGCTACATTTGAATTTTGTGAACATTTTGTGTCTCTCAATTGCAAAGACGCCACCATTCAATCTAACCAGCAATGCCCCTGCCTTGATCTACCCATGCTAAAAATCATTGCCCAACAAAATTGTTATGACAGTAGGAAGACGTGAAAGTTCCGTTGTATACAGCAAAGTATATGCTATCTATTTTTACCCTGAAGTTTAAAAAAAAGCATGTAATTCCACCTCCCTGGAAATATAAGAAACCAGGAGAAAACACCATATTAATGGGAATGTTTGCCTGTCTTTTCTTGACATTTTAAAGTTAGCTTTCTAACCATGAGTGCGGGGGTGGGGGAGGGGGTGGTGCTACTCAGGGTTTATACCAATACTAAAGTTGCTTTGCATTTCCTATGAACATTGATGATAATAGTGCCGTTTGAGCAATTCTCAACAATGCCAAGCAAAAAACCCAATTCATTCCCAAATACAGATAATCCTCTCCTGAAGCAGACATGAAACTAATCAGAAACACCAAGTCCAGTGATAAGGGAAAAAAAATTAATTACCAAGAGTTATTTTCACTGAATGACAATTTACAAATTTGAGAACCATGACCAAAGGCATGAAATAATCCTATTTCCAAAAATGAATCTTACCCTTTCGGAAACACGGCCACTTTTTTGCTACAGGAGCAAGCGTTTCAGTGTCCCTTACTCATTGCCACCCTACTTTTCCCACGTCAGTACGCTTTATTCAGTGGATTCTTCTCCATACCACTGACACCCAGCCCTTCTCACAGTACTATTAAAAATTCTGTGCTAACCCAACTGCTTTTCTTTTCCAGACATATTAGCATGGCTGTGCTTCCATGAAAGTCTCCTTAAGCAGAGCCCTTTCATACAGGTACAGTTGCAGCTAAGCAGAGTCACACTGAGCTTCTAGCGCATGTCTGGCCCAGAGCAAAGAGAAGACACAACCGACCTGATCTTACTCTTGCAGACCTTACGCAAGACGCTAAACTGAAATTTTTCAAGCTTGAATGAGGACATGGCCAGACGGATAAGTGATCCCACCGATTTCAGGGGTACTGCTCACAGGACTACAATTACAACACGTACCCTGCAAACAGCCACCCACAATCTTCCAAGCCAGGACTACCCATGTGTTTGAGAAGTAGTTTGTGGGTCAGAGCCCTGCAGAAAGTCAGTAAGACATTGAATTTTGTAAGCATTGCCTCAGAAAAGACAACAAATTACCCATATTTAATCTTCAAAACATCTACTATTATTAGGAAGTCAGCTCTGACTAGGGCTGTAGGACATGATGAAAGACACAAGTAATGGTTCTAGAAAGCCCATTTAGAGACCCGTTGCACACCTCACCTCTTGCAAAGCAACAGAAATGCAACTAAGAACACAAATGCAAAAGGAAGTACAAGTAGAAACTCAAAATCCAGTGTTAATACAAGATAGAAGATATTCTCCAGTCTCTCTACTACCAACCAAAACCCACCAGCTGTCAGTAATGTTCAGTCTTTCTCCAGTCTCTGTCCTCCATGACCTAAATATTCACTGATTAGTACTTCTATGCATTTAACACTTTAAGGGCCCTGTCCTGAAGCCCTTCATAGTTCTCCATCCAGGCTGCTCAGAGGGAACACAAAAGCCCCGGGCAGCTCCTTTGGAAGGGAGACTCAACCCCTCGCAGGATCAGCCTGGGAGCTACATTAGCCCTCTGTGTGTCTTATCTATTTCCATGCTAGTATATCAACGTAATGGCAATTGCCACTCATTCTGCTTCTCACAGCAACATTTCCAAAAAACAACATTTTAACAAACCAGACCAAACATTCAACAGCAGAAAGAAATGGTAAATCCTGTGCTAAGGGACAGAATATAACACAGGTGCAAGACAGAGACAGTGGGACTAATGGTGCAGTTTTATAGTACCCTTAACCTCCTCCAACTGAAGGTGTCCTCCTGCCCTGCTCCCTCAACCACAGACCCTATATTATTCTTGTTTAGAAGGTTTTTGTCAGGTCAATAAATTGGCCCAACTCTAAATCATCTCTAAGATCATCTAGTTCCAACCCTCCTGCCCTAGGCAGGGACACCTCCCACCAGCCCAGGTTGCTCCAAGCCCCATCCAACCTGGCCTTGAACACCTCCAGGGATGGGGCAGCCCCAGCTTCTCTGGGCAACCTGGGCCACTGCCTCACCACCCTCAGAGGGAAAAATTTCTTCCTAATGTCTGTTCTAAATCTGCCCTCTTCCAGTTTGAAGCCATTACCCCTTGTCGTATCACTACGTGCCCTTGTAAAAAGTCCCTCTCCAGCTTCCCTGTAGGCCCCCTTCAGATACTGGAAGGCTGCTCTAAGGTCTCCCCGGAATATTCTCTTCTCCAGGCTGAACAACCCCAACTCTCTCAGCCCGTCCTCATAGGAGAGGTGCTCCAGCCCTCTGATCATCTTCGTGGCCCTATTTTGACAGGTCCCACACTCTGCAAAACCCTGGGAACAATACGGTTTACCACAACTCAGCTGGCCAGTAAACAGAAGTACTGTGTCTCAACCATTTTTGCCTAATGGCATGGAAAAGAATACAGAAACCTCCTCTTCTGCAACAAAATACTTTTACAGAAATCAGCAGTATTGAAAGAAGTATCCAAAAATTGATACTTTTCTTTCTTCTTAAAAACAGTCAGCTTTAGAAGCAAAGGAACCACAGTTCCACCTTCCCCCCTTCTCAGACCATGGCGTTTTGGCTAGCCATTCAATAAAGTTAATCCAAGTTAAAACCAGCTTGTCTTTGATAACCGGAGAGGTTGAGTCCTTTAGATTTTTCAGTGAAGCGTTTTTTCCAGACCTCAATAATTTTTGTGGCAAGGGGTTTTAATGCCATATCTGCATTTATAGGGGAAATGAAACATGAACTGATCCCATGCTTAAGTGAAAATGCTCTATTTTGGTTTCCTGTTGGAACTTGCAAACGCAGAAACTTTTTTTTT
>VZSZ01003852.1:358777-384124 GCA_013398815.1 Ibidorhyncha struthersii
TTTAAATAGACCATGACTTCACATGAAAAACAAAGATAGCCTTTGTACAAGGGGAACCACAGTCGTGTACTCAGAATGGGGCATAACACTGAACAGCTTTAGCAAGAGCATGAGCCAGGCCAATTCTTTTTAAATTTATATATATATATAAAATTCCTAATTTTATATATATATATGCACACATGCGCATCTATTTTACATATATGTATATATATACACCTGACAATCATTCCCTTTAATAACTACAAACTTACAAAGAGGTGGTTTGCTGCTGTTACTGTAATTTTTCCTGATTAATTTTATGCATCATCTCTTTAAGAGCAACGGGAATAAAAACTTATTCACAAATAACACATCAGTTAACAATTTTCTTCCAAAAACTCCAATCCCTGCTGCCATAGCAGACAGCACAAGACAGCAGCACATGGTTAACGCTCAGGTCTGTGAAGTTCCGAAATCATCCTCATACTAGAAAAAAGTCCAGTGGTAAACACAGGCTGAAAAACGCTCGTATTTATTTATTTTGCCTAGTAAGAAGAGGGGCACTTAATCCATGGACTCTTCCCAAAACAGCTCACAGGACAAACGGCAAGCAGACACCTTCATTAGAGGCTGCATTTTCTAAAGCTACTTTTACTCAGCCTCCTGCCAAATCCTGGTCACCGTTGTCCTGCAAGATCTCAGAGGCCTAACATCCTCCCCACAGGAAAAAACAACAACAAAAAAAAAGAAAAATAAAAAAAAGATAAACCCACTGCCACCAAGACACACAGGTGCTCTCCCCTGAGCCTGCACTGGTGGATGGTTACTGTCACCTCCATGCAGGCTTCTTTGGATGGGCTTCAAGGGGCGCAGGAGGGCTTGTAGAGAAGGAACGGAAGGGGCAGTGAACAGAACGAAGCTATGCAATTAGCTGAACATGTGTATGAGGATGATGTAGGTAACCCATCATCTGCATTTCGGTGAATTTCACGTTTTTCGGAAAATCTGGGACATGGAATGCCAGCCCTTGCTCTTGATGAGAGCACTTTGATAGCAGCCTGTTTTACCAGTGTCTAGTTTTAATTTTATTATTACTAAAAAAGCACCTAACAATCCCAAAGGAAAGCAGAGCCCAGCAAGATAGGCACTGTACAAACACTTACTAAAAACAGTCTTTGTTTACAGTCCAAACAAAGAATGCTTCAAAATGAAAGAAAAGGAAGGAAAAAAAAAAAAAAAAAAAAAAAAAAAAGGAAAGTGTTCCCAAGTTTTCACAGCAGGNCCAAGTTTTCACAGCGGGAACAGAACTGGAGCACGGACTCCTGGACAGTAGTCGTCCTACCCAGCTCCCAGGACATGGCTGCCTCCCCCTCCGGCACCAGTGAGCTGGTAGTACCATTTCAGGAAAAAAACCCACCCCAAAAAAAGTCAACAGGAGCCTTTGTTTTCCCACTCCCCGAAGTAAATCAATGAAGTACATTTATTCTTGATGCACACAACTCCTGACTGGCAGACGGGAAAGGCCAGGAAATTCTTGTGGGAATCCCCTGCTAAAACACTGGCAGAACATCACTGGTGCTACAGAAAGCAAAGCCGTCCGTTAGTCACAGTCCAACACAAACAGAATCTGCAATTCTGCAGAAGCAAAACTCATAAAAGAGCACGTGGAGAATAGACACCACGCAGAGAAGTTAGTACCATAATAGCATTTCATGCAAGAACTAGTAAAAAGAACGCAGCATTCTGCCATACAGATTCATTTGCACGGAGCGGTAAGTATATTTGCAAAGAAATCGTTCCCTTAAAATATTTAAATCAGTGTTTGCATGCAAAACTTCGAGTTGTTCAAAGAACGTGCTTCCTCTTCATGCTACGTTGAAGCAGGGTCAGCCCACAGCTGCCATTACAAGGTTTAACACTGGAAAGGTCTTGTCCTCCACAAATGGAAGAGCACTGGATTTACTTTCACAACTCTATTAAAAATGGCTTTTAAGGGTATCCATTGGCACATGGAAAGAGGCAGGTGGGCTCATATATAGATTTATGTTAAAGTAATATTTTACAGAACAGAAACCATATTTTTATAAGGATCTATATGTAAATCTGGGATGCTCTAAAACAGGGAGCAATTTTCATCCACACGCCAGAATACAACAGTCTTAGCCAAAGACATCGAAAGGTTTAATTAAATTAATTTAATTGAATAAACAGCTATTTTTCACGAGTAAAGGTGACAGAAGCCCGCAATAGGAGAGTCTTCTCCTCTGCACTGGTTTCAGGCTCGGTGCAAGCATCTCCTGCTGGGGCAGGCAGAACGTTACACTGCTTCCCTCGAGTTAAATACCCAATTGGACCCAGAAGTCTTCTGCTTTCTCTTACTCTGTTTTCAAATTAATTCAGAAACAACAAAAATGTTGTTAGTCTCTGCGGAAATTTGCACAGTGACAAAGAGACCACGATTATATCAGCAATTGTAGTATGGATTATTACCCTACTTCTGATTGATGAAAAAAGCTTTTACATTCAAAGCTTTCTTCTGCAGCTTTTGTAATTATCTGTACATGTGTATGCTTTCAGGTAAAACAAAGCAAAGGTCTATCTTTAATTTTCCCCTTCATTTTATCCTTTGCTGTAAAGGGAAAGGTTACAATTCACTCAATTGCTCATTTCTCTACCAGGCTTAAGAGGTACAAATGATCTAGTTCCCTTGCCAGGAACCAGCAGCAGCACACTTGCCTGGCATGGCAAATCAGCGCATCTTGCTACACTAAGAGAAAAGTTAAAACTGTACTGATACAAATTTAAAAAATAAAAATAAAAACTGGGCGTTCCTATTAATTCCTGTATTGCATCGATCAAAAAATCAGTGCCTGAACAAAGATCTGTAAAATTACAATCAACTCCAGCCTGTAGTTTCTAGAGCCTTCATCTTGGATTCTGGAATAGGTTCAACCATAATTAATTAGGCTTAATGATAATCTTATTATACAAAAGACTCATTTTAAGGAAAAAAAAATCCCAAATCACTTTATGAAGTAACATTTCTATTGACAGAGAATAATATATCAATTACAGAAATTCAGTCACCTCCCAGCTGAGATTTAGCAGGTTTTTGCTTAAGGGAACCAGACAAAGAAATACAAATCAGCAGACTGAATTCTTTCATTTTTGCCAGCTGCTATTTTGCAGCATCCTTACAGGGTGCCGAGCAGGGCTATTCGGAGGAGCATTGCTCCACAACCAGAGCCCAGCCTGAGATGCTTTGGACCCAGAACGAGCTCAGTATTTGCGGGAGAAGGATTTACTTTTCTCCTCTTATTTTTCAAATAGCCATGAAACTGCATCCTGGCTTGAGAAATAAAGTTACCAGGCCCTCTTGTCTTGCACTAACTTGCCTATTTTACAGCACCCAGGGCTTCTATTTTGAATGTTGTTCTTTTAAGCACAGTCTCTTGCATAGGCTTAAATGTCTGGCACAAGACAGTCAAAAGAGTTCTTTGTTCCAGCTTGCTGCCAAAAGGTTTGGATTTGGGCTGGTTACCGTTTGTTTCGTCCATACTAATGACATACTTTAGACAAACATTTGGCAGTGCATTCTTGGCTCAAGAAACCCATTTTCTCGAGGAAATATCTTTCCATATTGTTAAATGAATATGAAAAAAGAGGATCCCTGTATGGAAAAGGTAGAAAATTACTGTCCCGGTTACAAAACAAAATGCAACTTGGACCTGTTGGACTACAGGGAAAAAAAAAAAAAAAAAAAAAAAANGAAAAGCAAAACACCATATTCAAGAAATACCCAGGTTTCCCACAGTGAGAAAATGTGTGTGCTATGGAGTCAAACAAATCACCCGTGCCCCCGGGGCTATTTCCAACAGTACTAAACCAGAGCTTCACCAAACCACCTTGTGACTGTTGTCCTGCTGTACTCTTCTCCAACCTGTAAAACATGATTTTCCACACAAGTAAGCTCAAGTTTGTATTAAGCTAAATATTTTGTTGCCCTAGGAACTTTACAGCCTTCTGCCTGCCTTCAGGATCTTTTCAGATCCTCTTTAATCAAATAGAAAATTAAGTTTTATGCCCTATCTTTTGTCCCCTTCAGTAGTACACCTTGAGAAGATTCTGGATATTTTGTTTTTAAATGAAACAAGTTGCTGTGATTTTAAGAAAGACAAGGGACTTAACTCTTGCAGCAAGCCTTGCACAGCACACAGAGCCCCAGGACTGCCGATACTGTTCCCACAAACACACTGCGATGCGGCTCCTCCAGAGCCCCGCAAGCACCCAGGAACTGCATCTCAGGCAGCAATAATCTGCTGTAATTTATTAAGTTGAGCATCAACAGATGTTTAATCAGGGCTGAGGTTTATCATCAATAAATTTGTCATGCTTGCTTAGTTTTGCATCTAATTAGGGATGCATAAACTCCCACCACCTAATTTCAAATCTCCTTTGAACACACAGTTTAAAAGTTCGGCTTGGCCGAGAATTACTGCTTTATTTTTCAGGATAATTCTTTTACGGGGTTTTGAGACAAAACTGAAGAAAAGAATAACTAAAGAGCTGACCACACGCAATACAGGAAAAGAAAAAATAAATAAGACTGAAAGTGAAAAACAAAGGATTTCAATACCAGATAGAAAGGGAAGAAGGAGGGGAGCAGGGAACATGACAAATGCATAGCACAGCCTGTAAACTGTTTCATCCCAGCCTAGCTTTTGTGAGATCAGATGTGGAATTCCTCTATTTTAATATACTGCCCAGGTATGAGGGGTGGAGGAAGCGAAAGGGGAGGAGAGGTGAGGATGTGGTTTTAGTTTGTGCACAAGATAAAAGACAAAGGGAAACTCAGATTTAAACTATAAAGGGTACCAATTACTGAATTCAGTTTTGCCAGTCCTCCAAACACAAAATTTAATGTTTCTCCTGACATTTAAGAGCTTTCCAATCTGTGTTTAGGGTTGTCTACCTCTCATCTGAATGGAGGTACCCTGACAGTCAGGTCTTGTAACACCTCACCCAGACAGACCACACAGCTTTACAAGTGACCCGTTCTTAACAGTACTTCCAAACTGACCCTGGACTGACCCTTTGACTGAATTACACTACAGTTGAACTTCTGCCTGGGCTAAAGACAATGTGTATCACCTGAAAAATGTAGAATTGTAGATTTGCAAAAGTCAGCTTAAATCCTGCAACCACAAATAAAATATTGGTCATTTACACTGAACATTACAAACCTGGACTTAGCTAAAGGAATTGCTAGGCTGACAGACAAGGCTGATACCAGTGCACGCATGCCTTCAGCTCCAGCGGCTCTTAATCCAGCTCTGAGAAGCAGCTCTCCAGAAGACACCCATACTGCTGCTCTGCTCTGCTCTGAGGAGGTGCCTGCAGCTCCACGTGTCTGATCTTTCCTCTCTCCTTTTTTTTTTTCCCTACAATTATTTAGAAAGAAAGCTATCGCTAGGCCACGTCAATATCCATGAGCAATTCTCCCAGGCTTCTCTGTATTCTCTTCAACTTAAGGGGAAAAAAAAGAAAAAGACAGTGGAAACCTACAGGGTGGGCCACGTAGCATAAATCTGTAGCTCCTTAAAATTAGCAATCGTGAACAGACAAGCAACCCAGTCTTCCCAGCTGCGCAGACTGACCTAAATTCCCAAGCAAGGGTCCACTAATGAAAATGACCCATCCTCAATTTTCCCAAGATTAATACTGGGACAGATTTCAAACACAGGTGGACTTGCCAATGCACATACTGCAGTATCACTAACTGATCATGGATTTTATCAGGGGAACTCAGTTGTTATACCAAGAATGTGCATAAATCCACGAGTTACACACACACATCTACTAGCAGAATAGTTGCAAGACTTATTTTAAACATCTGCTAAGCAGATGATTCCCAGGTCTTCAGGAAGAAATATCATTCCCCTTCACTTCTGTTTTGCAGATTTTTTGCCCTTTACTAGTTGTCCAGAAGGAGAGCAATAGATTATATTGCATTAAAATAGACAAGGCAGACTAGGTTTATCAGGTGGGTTTGGGTTTTTTGATTCATTTTTACCAAAACATAAAAACAAACAAGAATACTGGCACTGAATTCGAGGTTTCAAAATTTCCCCATAAAACCCTAAGTTCTTTAGACTTTATGCTGCTCATCAGAAAAGGTAATTTCAAAGAACAAAATACAGCACCAAGTACTCGGGATGCTGAGGTCATCCCATGGTTTGCCACCTCCCAGCTCCAACAGCGAAGCCAGCAGCCCCGGAGCACCACAGGTGCCCCTGCCTGGCAGAGGGGTCTCTGCAGAGACCTCCATGGCTGCTGCCAACACCCCTGTGCCTGCACCTTGGATGCTGAGCACACTTAAGTGCAAAGCATTTGGGGGAAATTACATCAGGGGAATTACATTCAGTATTTTCCGACCAGGCAAAAAAAAAAAAAAACCCAAAACCCAAACAAACAACAACAAAAAAAAATCCATCAGGAAATGCCTAATTTTCACTCCAGTCAGTCCAGTATAATTACCAAATCCCTGGACCATATCCCGACGTGTCAGATTGAAAACACTTCTGTTAAACGTCTGTGCATGCTGTGTCTCCTTTAATCATCACAAATGGCATTAAGAGAAGAGAAACAAGAATGTCAAGTGTCTCAGAGAAAGCCACTTGAACCATTAATACCAGGTCACAGCCACATAAAGGAAAAGCACTGCCCAGGACTGAGGGCCTCAACGACGACACTTTGCTGAGCAGCACAAACCAGCCGCTTAATAATTAGCAAAGGAAATACAAATAAGCTACCTTGGAAAACAAGTAAGGCACAGCCACAGATTTATGTTTTCCATTGGGAGAAGAAACATAGTTCATGTGTGCTAGCTACTTAAGTTGCATTATTTCAAAGATAGTATCAATAAAATGTTAGATCAATCTTAAAGCTTCTGATTAAAAACACCAGTGAGGTACATTACTTCCCAAATCACGATGTCATTGCTCACATTGCTCAGGCACAGTACCTTAGTAAAATGTTCAGCAGAGAGTAACAAAAAAGACATGAAGAGAGCAAAAACTGCAACAAAATAAGTTATTTGGCAGGAGGGGGATTGCTTCATATAAAATTACGTGGTTTACTCACAAACCAGCCACCGGCCCCTTCCACACATCTTTTCTACACATTTCTACACATAAATACTACACAGGTTGAACTGGAACTGCAACCCATCTCATACTTCCTGATAATTAGCAATTGGTTCTTAGGATGAACAGCAGCGAGGAACCAGTACACATGTACAAAAGCACTGCTGAGATAAACACCATGCGGCCACGGAGCTCGGGGTGTACACGCCTCCAGGATCTGTTGCAAAGGGACTGAGCCCCACTTCCCCCAGCACCTGAGAGCCTTCTGGCACTCACCCCAAGTTGAGCAGCTGATGGTGTGAGTCCAGGTTGATAAAAACCATCACCCTTTACAACACAGTATTTTACTGACTTATGAAAAGAAATATTACAACAGCAAAATTTTCTGGCTCATTTGTCTACTCTGTTTTCTTTACACACAAAAATACACACAGGAGACGTATGCTAACACCAGATTTTAATGCTCTGGCTCATCACGCCATTGCTGTACAGTGAGTTCAGCTCTGCATTGGTACCAAACACAGCAACCTTCCCTTGGTTTCACAGCACAGCTTGGCTTGCACGGGCAAGTACGTGTTCAAGAACATTCTGCATTGACAAAGTTGTGTCTAAACTAATTACATATTTGTAATTACTGTCCATATTGTGGTAAAGCCTGCAAAGGCACCAGGACGCAGGACTCCGCCACACAAATGGATCACAAAAACACTGCCCTTCAGAAGAGCTTAACAGTGTAAGAATAAACCCTTCCGAGTGTCTTTGCTCCCACCATTAACCTCTCATTCAACAAGAGTACCGTTTCTAGTAACAGTTCATCAGAAGGTGATTATGATTGTGGTTTTATCTTCTGCACGGTTTTGTTTAAAGCCTTTATAAAAAAGTCTCCCCTCGATTATTTTTTTTTTAATTGAAAAAGCCCAAGTAGAGCATATAAGCATTTCTGATCCACACCCCTAAAATTTTACAAGTACCATATGAGAACATTTTTGAAATAAATTGTTCTGAATTTTACTCTTTTTCTAGATCAACAAAGGAATACACAATTTTTAATGCAAGACCACTCATGTTTTCATCTTTAAGCATCAAGTGTCATCTGGTGGACTGACACAGAACTGCACTGAAAGTAACCTCTCCTTAGAGCAAATTTTACTAGGAAAGTAAAAATAGACAAACTAAGCAGAGATAACACTTACCTATGACCTCAGAGATGCAAATAGAAGTACAAACCTCTATCAGGTGCAGGTGTTTAGAAGATCAGCCATAAGACTCTCATAACACATCTACAGATTTGATGGACTGATGCTCAGGAAACTCCAGTTACTAATGACTTACCATCTGAAAGCTACTAAAAAGCATTCAGAAAGCTACTAAAAAGCATTCAGAAAGCTACTAAAAAGCTATATGTCTCCGGCAAAGACATTAAAAAACCCTTAGTGAAATTACTTACTTTTTTTAAAAAATGTAATCTGAGATCCATAAGTAATCACCTGAACCTGGAACTGGAGCTTTAAAGGAAAACAGTCACCTTTGGTGATAGGTCAAACTGTTTTTCCTCATGGGGAAAAAGAATAAAAAAATCAGATGCCTTAATCAAGGCCAATAAGTATACTGCAGTGCTTTAAATAAAAGAGCAAACGCAAACTAGAAACCAAACTCCTTATTTGTTTCTTTGCCTTTTCAACACACATTCTGGTTTCCTTTCTCTAAACCAAGATTAACTACCTGTGACATTATGATTTAAAAAAATACACATCTCCTTTCCTATCACTGAAGAGAAGTAGGAGACAGAGCCAAGAAGAGAGACTACAACAAACTCCTAATAAAGCTGCAGAGTAAAAAAGGAAAAAAAGAAAAAAAAAAANCTTTCTCTAAACCAAGATTAACTACCTGTGACATTATGATTTAAAAAAAATACACATCTCCTTTCCTATCACTGAAGAGAAGTAGGAGACAGAGCCAAGAAGAGAGACTACAACAAACTCCTAATAAAGCTGCAGAGTAAAAAAGGAAAAAAAGAAAAAAAAAATCTTTGCCAGGATCACCACCAAAATATTAACTTCTATCAGTTTTAATGCTTTCACTCTAAAAGTAACACACCACACCCCCCTGAATGTATTACCTTAAAGACATCAATTTTGAACCACATTATTTAGCAAACTTGATAAGCAAACCATGGGGCAGACACCTTTGGGAAACACTCAAGTTTTCAGGAAGATGAGTGTTAATCAAATTACAATGTAGAAAAATCAGCAGTATCTTCCTGGCCTTTCAAACGATTTCATCACTTGCTATGGAAGATCATGGCTATCGATGGCACTGAAGCAACTTTTAACTGTTTGAAACCACTGCAAAAAGCTGATCACTGGAGAAGGCTACCCAGGCTCCACAACATGGTTCTGTTTGGCAAGGTCTACAGAAGTTAGACTCCATCAAGTTCAAGTATTAATCCGAAGTTAACTTGATGAGCAAAGTACCCCTTTTGGATACAGAATCAGTCTACTCTCTGATGCTCCCTTCCTGTGAGGGATCAAAGGTTTGAACACTGGCCAAGACTCAATTTGAGCTTTGGAGCCAAGCCAGCTGTCCAGCCCTGCTATGCAGGGTTTCGGCAGGGCTGATGATGGATGTGTCACCATCCCCATTTTAGTTCTGACCAGACAGCTCCTTTGAAGCAAGTCTCCCAACTAGCCTCACCCTACTGCGTTTTGGTTTGTAGCTCAGCCCAGTCTCAGAGCATGTGACCTGGATTCCCTTTGGAGGAAATGAAATTAGAAGACGCATTCAAGGAGCGCATCTACAACACAACGGCAGCTAACAGGCATTCAGTCTGCAGGGCCAAACTAGAGCTGATTTAAAGTAAGAGCCCTTCAAACACAACCAGGGCAGATGTAGGGTCTTCAGCACCAGCTTCCTTCCACAGATCCACTTCCATAGGCTGCACTTATTGCTGGTGTAGACTTAGCCGACGTGAGCTATTTTTCCTTTCTTTGATATTTTTATCCTAAAAATAAATGTATTACCTAAGCAAAACCTATTGCTAAACATTAAAAACTAAGAATACATCCTAACAAGGACAATACCAAATGGAATTGTTTCCCACTCCTGAACCAGGAACAAAAATACTCCAAGAGTGGTTTAAATGCCTATCGTACTAGCCAAATCCAATCTTCTCCCAAACCTGACACAAGAGAGAAGCCAACCACTGCAGCATTTTTTTTCAACAAAGTCCAGGCTGTTCAGGAGGAGGTGAGAGCAAGCTTCTCAGCATCTCTAGGATTTCTACCAGGCAGAACCTACTGGAAAAATGTTTGTTAGGGACTGCTCACCTCCACATCCCAAGTCATAGCTGCCATTGATAGATGCTGATGCCACGGATAGAGAGCTGATCCATCCGGCTGCAAGAGAGACTATGTCTTTACACACTCTAAATCAAGTTGAACCGTTAAAGATTATCCAAAACACCAACAGACCCAGTTCTTCATACAAAGAGCTGCCTCACCTGTAACAAGCTAGCCTAGATCCAACCCGAGCCTTTGAGCAGCCTTAAAGCTGAATCTCCGAAGTCCAGCAGTGTTTTCCAGTCAGTTCAAATAATCTAATCTTCTTTTTTCCAGTCTCCAAATAAAGTCCTCAACTGCCCCAGATGAGGTAAGGAAGAGACAAAAAGCTTCAACAGATTAGAGGAAACAAAGCCAATCCTCTTCTCGACTTTCTAAAGAGCTCTCAGAAGTCCAACTGGGCTGACAAAGACCAAAAAGCATTACCTCAAGGCTCAACTCAAAGGTAGCTGATTCCCAGTCAGATTAAAGCGCAAGTACTGTACACTAACATCTAAAGGTTCAGTTGTTTAAATCATACAGTCTAAGTCAGTACATGAAACAGGACAAGTTTCTGGTTCTCCTGATTAAAAACTGTCAAGCAAACAAGTTTAAAACACAATCTGCTTAACTGCACAAAAAGCTGAAACAACAGTCAGGCGAGCAGCACCTTACCTTCCAGTGACTTCCTAATTCCACGCCCAGTTGTTTTGGGTGAAATCTAAAAATACTTACAGTAACTAAGGAGGTTAAAATATTTATTAAAAAACAATAAAAAAGTAATAATAATCAGTATATTGCCCCATGCCTGTACCCCTGCTGCTCCAAGGTGAAGATACAGTCTTGCTATTAGACCCAGGAGGACAAAAAGCTCCTAACTCTGCATAGGTGATAAAAGGAGCCCTCCTCCACAAACTGCAGTGCAACGGCAGTGCCAGAATCATGTTGTGTTACGGCTCAAGGCCCTAGAATGTCTTAACGCAGTGCCAAGTAAAGCCACTTCAATGCGGTGTCTTCATACCCCATTAGGGATTGCAAACCCTGTGTTTAGGGGCATGGAAAGAAGCAGAGAGATTTACGAGAATTAGCATGGCTATATCTAGAGTTTCCTACAACACCCACTTTTTCCAGTAGTGGAGATCTGTGGTCTTCTGAGGACTCAATAAACGCCAGTTTATTCAATACAGACAGAACTCCACCACTGTACCAGCTCCCAGCTACAGGAATCTTCTCCTGACATACATCTTACAGATTCCTTAAACACTCATCTTTCTAGTGCTGCCTTTATTATTGGTGCCAAGTATGCTGTCTGCCAGCACAGTAGTAACTCATGCTTGCAATGCTGGGCTGGGGGGGAAGCATTCCTAATGATATTAACAATTAGGAGTTTCCTGCAACACCAGCAGAGCACTGGTGAACAGCTGCAGAAATGCAGAAAATGTTTTTCTTCTCTTAGACTTGATTAGCCATTTTAAGATGCCAAGACTATTTCTGCTACTACTGTGACTCCCTGCAAGACACCCATAATTGCTGCAGAGGAGTTAACAGTTTATAGTATTCCCCATTGAAGACGACTATTGCCAAGCCCCTCTCTTTGACACAACCCAAATTCCTCCACTTCTCAGCATCCAGCATCTTACTTTTCCCACTGTCCTCATAAATATATATATGTAACCACATATACAAGAATATATATAGCCACTGATCGTAAAATATCTTATATTCACCACAGGAATGACAGATACCTTTGCTGCAATTTTTCCTTGTCTCCCAAGTTCAACGAAATCTAGTCTTTCCAGATGTACCCATGTTCTTCATAAGCAGAACTGCAAATGAAGCTTCTTCCACTGTAATGAACTCGCACCCATGTGACAAAGGGGAAAATGTAGGGGAAAAAAAAAAGTTTTGTTCCTACTTTTATTTTCCCATTGGAAGAGGGGTGTAGCAGACAGTAAACATTTGACCCTGTCATTTCCTGCTCTTATTGACCAAAGTCCGTCATGCCACCTAAACGATAAAACCCATATCCAGCCTGTCATTAGAGAGTGGAAAAGACAGTAGAAAAACAACTTGTGATAGCCTGTTTTTTTTCCTAATGATACTGATATATGGAAGAAAATAATTAACTGTTAAGCACCATAGATCTTAAACACTGACATTACTTTACAATCTGTATCCTCAAACACTTTTAAAAATAATCTAAGGACTATCCGACATTTGAGCACAAAGGAGAGAAAACCCATGCCATGACTTGCAGGGAACTCCAAGTTTGATTCAGATAAATCTCAGAGCATACTTACAAC
Source organism: Ibidorhyncha struthersii (assembly GCA_013398815.1). NCBI lineage: Eukaryota > Metazoa > Chordata > Aves > Charadriiformes > Charadriidae > Ibidorhyncha > Ibidorhyncha struthersii. Next base: position 371,525 of record VZSZ01003852.1, read on the forward strand.
CTAAACCTGAGCAAAATGAATACCAATTTTCTTACAAAGCTGGATATAATTGCAAGGGAAAACACTGTATCCCCCTGAAGTCAGAAGAATCTTTTTCTTCCCTGACAAGACACTGGTAAATATTTTATCTTCTGCTGTACTGGGTTTGCTTAGTATTGTAGGCTGCCTAGAGCGCTAAAAATGGAGAATTGGTGATTGTTTTTGAATTTTGATTGTTTTTGAAACTAAACATGACTGTGCAGAGAGCAGAAAGCATTTCACTGTTTATAATAATCCTGGGTACATGATATAAGATATGCTGTGTCCTAACTTACAAACATCACAAGCCCACTTTTAATAGTGGGTTAGCCAACCTGAATTCAGAAGATAATGTTCCTTTTCTAGTGGCAAATCCATCCAAGGATCTGGCAACATATAATGCAAACCAAAGCTGAGCTCATATTGCCAAGGATCTGCTGTTTGCCTCAACTGGGACGGAGGTATCTCATCACGTGTACAACACATGATGTTATTTTCGAAGGCCTTCTTAAAAACCAAACACACACACAAAAAAAAACCAAACAAACCCACATCCACAAAACAGTACTTGTAATCAAGATTTTGCCATCTTCCCAGCCAGCAGAGCCTGAGCTACCCTGGCCATACCTCAGCCCATTTTACATGTTCAGTCCCAAAGAGCCAGGTCCTGACTACCTACAAGTTGGCTTAGTAGAAGAGAGGTTAAAGAGCGCTCCTAAATTTGGAGTCTAGCAAAAGCAAAGTATTCAAATTTGAAGACAAATAGTTATTTTTACAGGGTCAGTATGACAGAAGTTGAGGGAAGGAAGAAACTGCAAGTGTTTGCGTTAACCTTCTGGAAAAGTTACTATGCCAGGAATGGATTCGGAAGCAGGTCTGCCTGATGGAGTGTGAATCTGCCAGTTTGGACCAAATATTTAGAAGACAATTGTCAGCGCTGAAAAACAGCCAGAAGGAAGTCAGTCATATTCCTTACTGCTCTCAAGAAGGGATTGTGCTGCAATTCATATATTTAAAAAAAAACCCAAACTACAAAACAAAATCCAAAACAAAAAACACACGAGATTTAATTTCAATAGTCAACGAAACCTGAAAATGCATTTAACTTGATTTTAGCGCTTATATTCAGACACCACAGAGAACAGATTTAATGAGTGGGCCTGAAGAGAGAGCATCAACACTGACCCATTTCGACCAGCTCCAGATAAGAGACCAGATATGTTGATATCTTTACTTAATATGCTACATGTTTCAGCCAGGGCACAGGACCAAATACTGTCATTATCTAACTTCTGCAAACACTTTTAAGCTCTCTAGAATTCTGCTTGTAGAAATCTACAGCGGAGTCTATGCTACAAACCCTACATAAATCACACTTTATCATGACTGCCATTAAATAAACATAAAAATAACAATGCAGAAAAAAATGCAGACTTCCAGTTTTTGTTGTTTTTTTGTTTAAACAAGCTAGCTCAAATCCTGCAATTGTGAGATCCAGCATGGAGCTCTTAAAAATACATTTAACGTATTTTAAAAGGAGGGGAAAAAAAAATAAAATCAGATAGAACAATTTAATCCAAGCATCAATACCAGCAAGTTTAAACGAAGACTCAAGATCTACACACCATTTTGAATACACCAGCTGGGTGCAGGGAGTGGGGACAAATTCAGTCAGCTGAAGCCTCAGCTAAAGACAGACCACCACTTTTCATCACTAAAACTCCAAACCAATAAAAATCAGAGCCAAAACAAGAAAGCGTAACAATCCAAATCCAGTTTCTGCATATTCCTAACTTAGAAAAATCAAACCTATTTGCTAAATACAGTCCTTATGAAGAAAAATCTTGTGAATTACATTTCCATTATTCTGGACATAACATAAAGCATTAATTACACATTCATTCCATACACACATTTCCAAGAATCTATTACTCAGCTGCAAGACCACCTAAAATATATATAATAAAGAAGCAACATTTTAAGCATTTAACTCTGCATATATAAATCTAACAGTAATTCGAATATTGCCACCAATATTTCCAGTCCAGGCTCCCTTTTGGATAAGCATTTTTCAAGCAGATTCCCTTTCTCTCTTGGCCTGCAATATGGCTGATGGGCTCAAGTCTGTTCATCCACTGACATTATCAGACATGCAAGAAGAATCAATACCCATGCAAAGTACTACTTACTCGGCTGTTCAGACAAGGCTTTATCTTGCTCCATCCTTTGGTAATCCCTTTAACTGTGACCTCCCCTCAATACCTGGCAGCAGAGGTGTCAGGGGTAAAAATGTAATGTTTCGTTGGGTCATGTCTTTTAACACCAAAGTTGCTGAAAAACTAAAGACCGGAGTGCTCTGCATACTCTGCTTCTAAGTGAAATAAATTACAGTCTTCTTTTTTGCATCGTTATGCCAGACTGAAAAAATAATGATTTTAAGATCTTCCATATGCCTTTTCAGCAAGGGGACACCACTGCAGTCACGATCATCAACTTAAAAAAAAAAAAAAAAACAAAACGGATTTTCAAGTCTTAAAAAAATAAACAAACAAAACCAAAATGGAAGTTACAGAATTGAGTTACATTTGAATTGCTCCCCTTTTATAAGTGTGCTGCCTTTGAAAATCCTAACCAACATTTTTAAAAGAAAAGCTTCAGCTATATGCCACAAAAAAGTATTTTAAAGCCTTCAGTGCAAATGAGGATTTTGCAGTATTTTGAGAAAATAAGGCACGTGACGCTTAGACATCTTCAATGCATTTTAAAAGATAGATCAATATGAGATATTGATTTACTAATCAAATAGTTATTAGATGAAGCCTCATCTTTTTTTCCCCACTACATGGTGAAACTAAAAAAAAAAAAAAAAAAAAAAACCCACATTTTCAGTGCGCAGGACCTCGTTGGTAGGGCACATGAGGGATTCCCTGCAGGATGCACAGTTCTAGGGAATGACAACGATGATTGATTTCATTATTTGACATATTGCCACACCCAGAATTCTGCAAGCTACACCCAGAGTCAACATGCTCAAAAGTCTGATTTAATACATAAGATCATTTTTTTCCATCGCAAGATAGCGGAACATGAATTCTGGGGGAAAAAAACCAAAACAAAACAGGAAAACAGGAGCACAATTATGCAGTTATCAAAACTGCATGCATATGATCTATCTAAACCTCAAGGTTTTGGATTTAAAACCAGAATTTTCAGAGGGCTGGAAGTACAAACATGCATTTTTGCAATATGGCCACCAGAAGGATCTGAAGATCAATGCTAAGATAGCCTGTAACTGTAGCAACTCGGCTTTTATTAATTTTTATTACAGACTGTCAGCCAAGCAGATGCCACAACAGAAACACATCTTGTAAAGAGATGTCATCAGGAATAGCCTGAAGGTAGCACAGACAGGAGAGGTGAGAAACCAAGAACAGCAAGAAATGGAAAAAGCAAGCGGGAGGCGGATGCTGAGCCTCAATGGGTGCCCACGAGGGTTCCTCAGTCATCCTGGAGTGGGACAAAGAGGTGACCAGGGTTGAAGAGGAGTTTGAGGTTCATCCAACGAAGCTGATGGAATAAATAAGGAAGCAGGAGCCAGGATAATCTAATGTGTTTGGCAGATTTGTAATAGGCCCTTAGAGGCCAATACCTGTGTGGTTGGGAGACCCAAGCAACATAGGTGCAAAAGCAGATGCAGTGCAAATCAAATAGCCAACTTCAAAAGCCGTGCTCTCAAGGTTTAAGATCCTCAAGAACGTTTCACTGAGCCATTCCCAAATTACAGGCACCACCTACAGCCCCTGGGTTCCTGGCCCTCCATCGAACAGAAAACAAAACATCTGCTGCCGTAGCTAATCATCAGGCACCATCCTGCTCAATTTTCAATAGTGGTTTTGTTTGAAACCTAACTGAAGAGGGAGGATGGAGAGAAAATGGAGACCAAAACAGTGCATGCTGTGCTCCAGTTGGAGCCAGTTTATCTGCAGTTTTCTTACTGCTTTGGGAGAGTCAACTTAAATTCAAAATGCAACATTGTGCCTGTGCATGCAGCAGCAGGGCTGAACATCCTCCACCTCTCCACATTTACTGTAAAAGACAATGTTTTAACACTTTGAACGGACAAGTAAAACAGCGGCATCGCTCTGTACCTATTTTCTCAACAAGTAGAAATTAACTTTTTTTTTTTTTAATAAATATGCACCAACAACACTAAATCTGTCACCATCCATAAGAACATTTCTGTTTCAGTGGAGGCTGTGAGTTTGGTGAGTTTATGAACCCTCCTGCTTTAAGACATAACCCAATTTTTAAACAACTGGCTGTGGGGGGAGAAGAAAAAAAAAAAAAGCTGCTTCTTGATGCCAGCTATTCCTTAACCATTTGCTACAAAGTTTTTCATGGGTGAAGCAGCAGCCACTGCTGGGAGCAGAGCTTAAACCCTGGACTAGGTGAACTATTAACACAACAGCTCCTTTACCCTCAAAATTCGCTTCCACAGTTTCTTTGTCCTAACAAGAGGATTAGAAATTTTTTAAAATAACTTGTGGGACTTGCATGGTCTGGGAAATAAAAAAAAAAAAATAGACTATCCTTTCAAGTGAATAAGAAAAGCATCTGTTCTCCATTCCAAGTGAAGCAACTTTTTCAACTGCACAACCATCAAAATCAAGCAGCCGTAACTCAGACCAACGACCCAATTCCAACCACTCCAGACAGTATGGATGAGACAGGCTTTTTTTATTATTCTTTTTTTTATTTTACTATTTTGAGGAAATTTTACTCTCCCCTAGCTGTGAACACTTGCACCTCCATTAGTAAACTACGAATGGCAAGGCAAGACATGTATTTGCTTAAGCTGAAAAAAAAAATTAAGAAATTAATTTCTCAACTGCATAATAATTAGGAGAGAACTGTTCCCTCCAACTTTGATTTTTGGCCCTACATTTTTAAAGCCAAGAAACAGGCTGTACGGATTTCAATAGCAATTAGTAAAAGAGATCCAGGAGGGCTCAGCAGGCAACACTGTTCCTCCATGGGAAACTTCACCGCGAGCGAAGGGCTGAGGCAGCCAGCCTGCGAGAGCGATGCACAGAGGTGCCACACCTGGCTCCAACAGGAAATTGGAACCACTGCGATTTCCCTCCAGGCAAAATTCATTCACCCCCAATCTGGGGCTTTACAGATATTCAACAAACAGCGGAAAAAAGAAATTTAAACAGAAAAAACATATATGCTACATCAGTGCAAACCGTAACAGTTCCAACATGTAGCTATACGCTGCTACAGCCTGGGGGCTAGACCTTTAATAACTGTAAGTTATTGTAGAGTCAGCCATGGCTCCAGTAGAACTGCGTCAACCAACAATACAGATTCAGCTGTGGGGGCACAATCCCTTTTTCTGACAAATTTAAGAGGGACTACAATAGACAGCTTGCGCTGGCTTCATGCGTTCAGCTCTCCTATGTGAGCGTGTGCTCTGTCGGCCTCCCAGCAGCTTGCCGTCGGCAACACTGCATGCAGCTGCAATATTTAGCCTATGGGCCAGGCGACTACTGCAGGGCTCCAAACATAGCCCCAAGCACGGCAGCAGAGATGGGCTGGGGAGAGGAAGCTACATCCGTGTTCAGCTTCTGCTGAGAACCGTCAAGAGAAACCTGACTATTTCTCCCACAAAGGGTGTGAAAATTGAATTCACTGTCCTCCTCTTTCTTTCCCAGCAACGGGGCAGCCAGCACAGGGGCACACTCTGTTGGATGACAACAGTAAAATCCAGAAAACTAAACCACAGGAGGCTGAGACCTGCTGGTATTTTTCGTCCATTGGTTTGGGGGGAGATTACTCCCTCCTTTGCCTATTTATTCAGTTTTCTGTTGTTCTCCATCCTGGAGAACCTTTCCTTTATTTCTGCAGTGTTCACAGGTTAATTTCAAACAGTGTTTTGTACACATTTCCTCTTTTACAAATTTCAGATTTCTAAACTAATTTTGACTTCAAAACCCTTTTTCTTCAAAATCTCTTCGTATACCCCTTTCAATGGTTTTTGCATTGTACTCACCACTTTTTCCTTCTTCTCCATCTCAGTCTTCTTTTCTACTACTCCATGCACTTCAGTTTTTACGCAGACATTTTTATTCAGCATTTGAAGGCGTGGGTGAAATTTAGATCACAAGCACCCAGCAGATATATAAGGCCAGTGGCAGGAAATACGGCATCTCTGCAAATCTCATTCCGGAATACGGCAATGTTTGTGGAGTGACAAACTACATTGAACAGGTGATTCCTTCCAAACACAGTAAAAATGTATTTGGAGGCTTCTTCTGGTTTCCTTTCCCCGCTCCTTCCCCAGCCCCAATGTTTCGTACAGTAACTTTCACCCCGTTCCAACCTCAAGGCCCAAAACGATTGCTGAAGTAGCAAGAATCTCATGAATGTAAATATTTGCTCAGGGTTCAGTTACCAAGAGAGAATTTCTGCTCAGAGCCTGCAAGCTCAAAAAGAAAGAATAAAAAGAGGCCAAGAGTTTAAGAAAACTAGAGCCCAGTGTTAAATTCCTTCATTATAGTCAGACACCTGCCTGCTTTTCAGAAGTCTAAAACAAACAGGAGAAACCTCTGACATCCAAGCCATATTTAGATGTCTTCCTGCCATCCAAAAAAACACTAGGACTACTAGGGCTCTTTGGACTTTTAGTCTTTAATATGAAGGCTGGTAGCCTCCAAAAACCTCCATCCAGACGGCCATGATGGTGCGTACAGATGCGTATGCTGCATGCATATGCTGTATCCAAACGCTGCCTCCAAAGCACAGAGGTTGGGCTTCCAGTAACAGGCTGACATCTAACTGAAGTCTCACTGGTTTAGCCTTTCACATTAATTAACCAGCTGAATGAGTACCGTAAATTAACAGTAGAGGTAGCTACACTTAAAGCAGTGACTCTGTATACTTCAGCAACAGAATACTCAAAATGCTTGAAGAGAGAATAATGCAAAATTGATTCATTCAGCGGTCCAGCATAAAAATACTCCCTCCTTGAATCTTTATTGAGCCAAATAATTTCTAAGAAGCAGCATCAAATCAATCTCTGAAGAAATTCAAGAACTAGAACTATCTTTCAAAAAGAGATGCTTCAGCATTTTAAAATATAATTTCAGTAATGTAATTATTCATGGCCATACTGAAATTCACAAGGACCTACCATGTTTGGCAGGTCCTCGCCTTTCACAGCAGCTGCCAGGGATCTGCTCCCCTCTGTTAACCCACTGAAGATGCTATCATCCCAAGAGATGGCTTTTCCTACTACTAACAACAAATATGAAGACCATGGATTGTACATTACTCTGTTCACTACCTGATGACAGCTTCTTACCCAACATCAAGAGCTTGCTTCAGAACAGCAATCAATACTTCCAACACATTTAAGCGCACTGTAGAAGCCTGTGCAATTTGACAACTTAGAAATGGTTATTCTTGCTTTTAAGAAAACTGAGCTGTCTAGAAAGTCACCAGCACTTAAGAAATACACGTAAGTTGGTAACATTTGACACATTTCTTAAGACAAAAAAGCTCCTTCTCCAGGCCATCACTGCCCAACACAAGTACAGAGCGGGACGCACAAAGGTACGTCTGACCAGCCTCTTGGGGATGCCATGTGACAGTAACGCCCGGACTTCCCAGTCCCACCACCAACACACATTACATCATTCAGGCAGTATCAAGTGTATCAACACAGGAGAAAAATCCCATTTTAGCACTTCCGCAACTTTTTTATGCTGACAGTTGACTGTCAGAGCGCCATGAACTCTTTTTAGAGTTCATAACCAAAACACTGATCATACTAAGAGAGAGAGAAGTAATACAGAGGGAGAAAAGTATCCTGGCAATATCATTCAGACAGCCCAGCTCCAAGGTAGGAACCTCAGCCCTCTGCTAATGGAGCTTCTGGAGGTGATGAGTTGATGAAATCACCTCTCTGAGCCCCCCAAGGACCCTGCAGGGAATCCTGCGTGAGATGACTGGGGTTATACTATGTAAACAACCTCCTCTCCCCAGCCTTCCTGCCCAATTCCCCACCCAGCCCTCCCACAGCAGTGAAATCATTGGCTTTCTGTCCCACACCAGGGTCTTAAGCCGGGCCAAATAATAAGTGCAACCCAGAAAACAAGGAAGTGGGTAATACCAATAAACTCTGAAATGCAATTGCATTTCACAGAAAGACCAAAATAGCAACAGAAGTCAGTGATGCCAGAAGAAAAAGCAGGGAGAACAATGTTTTGAGAGGTAGCTGTCAGGGACCACAGAAGCAACGTGCTTTAAATAATGCCATTTAAACTCAGTAACTTAACCCTGAGAAGCCAGGTGACAACTACACACCTTGGGTATTTCGCATAGAAGTACACGGTGACTACTGCCAGAAAAAGCAACGGCCATACCGATGAGGGAATGGAGATGAACATCAGGCTGTCCTTCCATTTACCACTGCAGGAGAGGACACCATGCACTGCATTTCTTCTCTGCGCTGGCTGGTATAGCATTATCCCGGTATCAAGGTAAAGCAAACACGCTTTGTACTTTAGTACCAGAAACTCCTAATAATAGCCAGTACAGATAAAGTGAAAAGCCACAAACTGCAAAATAAAATTCAAAGACCCATAAAATTTTAAGACATTGCAAAACGTAAAATGCAAATACAGTAATACCAAACCTGGCTTTTAGGAGACAGCTGGGGAATGGGAGGGGGAGATTAGAGGGAGGGGCAAAAAGTTTCACTGGAAGCACTTCTCAGCGTACCTCCACTATTGTTCCACCAACAAAGGCCTTCTCAAATTTCACTACTCATAACCTCCAAACCAGGCAGAGTTCCGTGCCGTGACTGACTGCCTTCCAATTACCATACGCTCCAGAGAACGCAACACTGATCTGCAAACATCTATTCCCAATTTCATGGCGAATTTTCACGGTGGAGGTCCGGGGTCCTGTGCTCGGGGGAACCAGGCTCGGTGCTCAGTGGGGAGTTCAAAGGGATTGGCAGAGGACAAGAAAATGCGAGGCCTGAGAGCTGGTGGTGGGTATGCAGCGTGGCTTAAGAGCTGCCGCATCACGGAAAGAACCAACTGAGGAGTTCAGTGATACTCCTTCATCATTTCTCACTCCTCTCTCTCACTTGTGCCTTAGTCCACCTTACCTCAGGCTATCTCAAATTCTGTTTCCACCTCTGAAAAATACACAAAGTTATTTTTTTACTTAAAAGGAACTTGCAACTAGTTCAGAGAATTTGGAACAAGAGACATATTTTGCAAACGGTATCAGTATTAATCATTATGCGAGAATCGTAAACCAAGGTCTCTCAAATGAAACATTTATTTTCACATTAAAATTTGATAATGCTGACAAAAATGAATATCACAGTAGTTATTACTACTTTCAAGCTGCCACACTATTTACTGCGCTCAGACAAGTTAACATCTACATAATCAATAGCTCAGCTCTCTAACACAATATCTGTATCCAGTCCCGGGAGCTAGAAGTATTTATTACTTAGGTTTTACCAGCCATCCCTTTTAAATAGTTTCAAATTCTTCAACTTTTCAGTATGTAGTAAATGAAAAATATTTTAAATGCTTACAAAACAGCCTGAAGAAGAAAATTAATCTTAGTCAAAAGCACTTTACAAGTTTATAGCTTTAGTCAAAACTGGTGTACAGTCAGAGAAGAAACAAAGCATTAATCACATCATTGTTGCATCCACTCGGTCACACTAACCAAACAGGACCATTTGCGCCAATATTACTGATGTCTGATAATCTTAACAAGACCCCTGAAACAAAAGAAGGTACAAACAATCTGAAAAAAACCCACACATTCGTTATTATTGAGCTGGGTCAGTAGTAACAGACAAGCTTCAGTCAGGAACATCCAATGTCCATTGAGCTGGACACTTTACAGACACATGGGAAGACTTTAAAGATGTCTTTAAACTGGAAGAGGGTAGACTTAGATTAGATATTAGGAAGAAATTTTTCACTCTAGAGGGTGGTGAGGCACTGGAACAGGCTGCTCAGAGAAGCCATGGAAGGTCCATTCCTGGAGGTGTTCAAGGCCAGGCTGGACGGGGCTTTGAGCAACCTGGTCTACTGGGAAGTGTCCCTGCCCATGGCAGGAGGGTAGAACTACAAGATCTTCAAGGTCCCTTCCAACCTAACCATTCTTTGATTCTAAGATTAAGCTGTTCCCAAAGACCTCCTACAGAAATTAGTCGTTCATTTTTCATTGGAAACCAGTAGGAAACACATGGATTTCAGACAGTATTTCAGAGGGCAGCCGTCCCCAGATCACCTCATCTCACACAGCTTGTTTGAGAAGAAGGCTTCCTGAAAACCAAACACACAGCAACCTGATCAGGGAGCTCAGAGTATAAAACCCTTGGGGTGCTTGGAAAAACCCAGCCACAAAGCCTGTCCTGAAAACACCCCAATGCAAACAACACACAAGCAAAAAAAAAAAAAAAGAAAATCATCGCCTTCTGACTTCCCAAGTCTTTTCCTTCCTATGGAAGCTCATCCCACACAAGAAGGCACAAGGACCATCACCACTCTATTTTGATTCCACCATTTTTATTGGTTTGAACGTAACATCCTCTCTTGCACTTCTGAGACACTTCAAAACCAGAGAAGCTTTGAAGTCCCAAGCTCCTTGCACGTTATCACCTCAGTCGATGTCTGGAGGACATCCACAAGAACTCTGCAGGTCAGTATTTCCCACGGCATTCCTGGAACTCACTGGATTTCCTTAAGTAAAGGGCAACATAATACCAACCCCCTGTCCTTCTTTCCCATCCCTGTGGAAGATACCTGACAGGGCCAGCATCTGCACATTGGGAAAGAGGCAGAGCTCTTCTGGGAAGAGAGAGTCCTGGCTTCATTTTCAGTGAGAGTTTTAGACATACATTTAAACGCAAGGAGTTGCACCAAAGGGGACAGGACAACAGCAATTCCAGCGCCATTCAAGAACGATTCCAGCCAGGACTAAAGCAGCCCCGCACATTCGATCAAATTCACAAGCAAGCCTCTACAGACTTCCTTTAGACCACCACACTCTAGGTGCCATAACTTTCTAAATAGAAATAACTCCCACACTGAAGACAACCACAGTCAACAAAACTACACGTTCACATGTATGGTGGGATATGTATCTACAAGCATCTAACATGAGAGCCCTGTTTCCTTCCATAAATAATACAGACAGAGGCTGCTAACACAGGTATTCTAGCTCTTGCAGGCTCCAATCCATGCAGGAGGACCCGTCTCCAATCTTAACGTACTAAAGATTGGTACCCGAGTAGTTCAGGAGGTGCCAGAAGTCAGATTGCCTGAATATCCCTGGATCCAGGGCAGACAGGGAACATAAGCGGGTCTGCAACTCACCATAATGTTTCTTGTGTGGATCAAGCCTTTACCTACCTAAGAAGAAGGGCAGAGAACTTCCATTTTTTAAAAATAAGGATTTATTTCTTCAAAAGCAGGAATTCCTTTAAACTCAATTTCACTTTTATCATTTTTCTCTAGCTTTACTAAGGTAAGGAGACATGCAATATAAAGAACTGGGTCATAAATGAGCTAAATCAGGAACAAAACCAGCTTGCTTATCTCAGGGTGTGATCTTATAAACACTGCTCCGCTAGTTTGAGTACGAACTGCATAACTAAAACATTGTAGTAGCATTGTGAATTATCTATTAAAAATAAACTTCTTATAAAGAATGTAAGAATACTTTTATCAATGTATTTGTCACCATACGTATCCCATTTACATTCTGTATACTTCTCCGCTTGGACAACAAAACCAATTCTGGTCATTAACAATTGCCAACAGTCTCTTCCACTCTTTGGTGCTGCTGCGTATCAGGCACTGCAAGAAGTGGTTAGTCCCAGATTCGTTTAAATTGTAGAGCCATTTTCTTTTGTGTTAAAATTCCCTAAAGCTTGCAAAGCAACTAAGGTAGAGTATATGCCTTTAATATAGTTTAACCACTCTTAACACTTGGAATGGAAAATGTGACTTAGGTACCGAGGTTTAAGAAACAGCTACAATGTATGCAGCCAATTTTCTAAACATGAATCTCATAAGGGTTTTTTAGAGCATTTTTCCCCCCCTTTTATTTTTTTTGCATGAGAATGTAGGGCTTACGACAGACAGCCAGCTAAATGCAACAGACCATTATGGCTCAGAGGTTTCCAATTTACAACTAGAAATGGTTTACATTATAAGTACTAACAGCTCCAAAAGGTATTTAAAAAGGAGAGAGTGGAGAAAAACTTGGCATTTCGTAAGTGCCTAAATATGGATTGGCAGGAAATAAATTTGACCGATGCAGTTAATAATAGTCTTACCAAAATAAGTGTTTAACAGAACTGGTTTTATGTGGTTTTAGGAAAACTAAAAATATATTTACACAGCTTAGGACTAGTATTTACTTAAACGTGCAGTCTCCGAGCGTTGTCAGCCGTGCCGGGACCAGGCTCTCCGAGGTGCCCGCAGACGCCCACCAAGTTCGGAGGGGCAGGAGGGCGCCGTACCCTCCCCCCCC
>VZSZ01003852.1:385026-440039 GCA_013398815.1 Ibidorhyncha struthersii
CTGCAGGCCGCGGGGAGGGGAAGACCCCCCCCCTTCCCGCCTCCGGGCGGCCGAGCGGCGGAGGAGAAAGTAACGTCCGCCGCCTGCCCGGGCCCCGCGGCGCCCGGGCCGCCCGCTCCCCTCACGGAAAGCGCCGGCGGAGGCAGGAGGGTTCGCCCCGTTCCGCCAGTCAAGAACTCGCAGGCCTCCCCAGGGCAAAGCCCCAAATCACGTCCTCAAGAGCAGCAGAAAGCGGGTGGGGGCTTTAAAAGGCGAGGGGTTCCCACGCCAGCTGTTGCCCTCAGAGCCAAACCTCCTCGGTGCCGCTGCTGGGGGTGGCCGTAGGGCGTGTGGCCAGGCCCAGCTGGGGCCGCCAGGCCCAGAGACATGGGTGGCTCCCCACACCAGCATCCTGTTCTCTACCTGCGCGTTGGAGAGTGATTCAGATACTAGCCCTGTCCTGTGGTCCCCTCAGATGACCAACCTCTTCCCACCGCCCAGAAACCCACCCTGAAGCCATAAGGCCTTTCAGGGCTTCTTGAAAAGTTAGAGCAGGAGGTGCCCCAGACTCACCACTCTGCCACCCGGGAGCAATGGCAGCTGAGTCGAAGGGTGATGTTCTCCGAGAGTGGCTGAGCCAAAGGGTGATGCTCTCCGAGGGTGGCTGAGCTGAAGGGTTACGCTCTCTGATGGTGGCTGAGCCACAGGGTGATGCTCGCCGACCGCAGCTGAGCCGAAGGGTGACACTCTCCAATGGCAGTCAAGCCGAAGGGTGACTCTCTCCTTCACCGTCCTTGACCTGGTGCTGGTGAAGTTCTGCCACAGAGGGGGTGCTGCAGGCTGGGTAAAACCCTGCCTTCCCCGGTGAGGTGCGTGTTTAAAGGAGAGTTTTCTGAGAGTTAAAGGAGGGAATAACACTGAGCAAAACAAATGTATTAAGCCTAAAAGCATATATCAAGGAAACTATCTCTGAAAGAACGAAACTGTGTAAAACTGTCTTCACAAAGGCATTTACCTTCAGGAAAAAATGCAAAACACTAAATTCAAAAGTTAACTATGTCGGGCTTTAGTGTATTTTTTATTATGCAGTAGTAATTGGCCATTGCTCCTTATCTTTCCCCTGAAACGTCCGGCTTTGATGTAGGCCCCACTATGGAAATACATATTTGGGTAACTTCAATAGTGTGGTGGAATGGAAGAATGGTTTTTGTAATGACATTCAGAAAATAGATTTCTTTGGACTAATTGTTCCAGAATAAAAGGAGTAGCTGTTCTACAGTAACTCTATGAATAGGGTCCAGCTGAACCAGAGTAAGAAAGCAGATTTATCAGTCATGAACCAAAATGGATTTCCTGATGTTACTTTAAAAATCCTACCTCAAAGCGTTAATAGACATATACGAATTTAACGTACAACTAAACCATTTTGTTGGAGATTAGATTCCCCACGTTTTTTGCTTTACGAAATGGTTATAGCTCCCTGAAATTAGTCCTGTCCTTTAGGAAAATGAGGCAGATCGTCTCTCAAGTACTTTCACCGCAGCGGATCCGAGCTTACCAACTATTACTATGTGGTTATCAGATATAAGAAGGATCCAGCAGCAGAAACAACCTTTAAAATTGTTGAAAATTATCCAGGTTCTTTGCTCTCAAGAAAGCAAGGTGCCTGCTATAAAGTATAAAGCTGAGACAAACAAATGTCTATTTTAAGCATTTAAGCATATTTGATGTAGCACCAGAACATCAGATAATCAACGTTCTTTAAAAGGATCATTTTATTTCCTGTCCAATTCTTTCCCCACCATAGCCAGCATTTTGGTTTGATTTGGGTTTTTTTCTGGAGAATTAGAGCATTTTTCATTGTAGGCGTTCTCAACGTTTACAGTCTGGGCATTTGCAGAATTTAATTTGTATATCTCTGACCAGAATCAGTTGTATTCCATGAGTAATGCTGGAGGAGTTTGCAATTTAAGCAAACATTAAATTGCAGCCATTACTTCTGGCCAGCTAAGATTGTAACAAAGGGCCAGTATAAGTTTCTTCACATCTAAGAATAAGCCATTTCTTCAACCAAGGTAAGTAATTTAGAGTCAGAGAGCAGTTTCAGCAGATAAGCAACAAAGAAAAGAAGGGCTCTTTTTCCCAACTCTACTAGGGAGCTGAAGGACTAAAAGCTACTGAGAAGGTAGGCTGACACTACCAGCAAAGAAGCAAAAGAGTACAGATGTGGTTTTAGAACAGGAAGGTGTTTGCTGGGACACTTCCTCTGAACATTGTAATTTTTCCCCCCCTGAATTGCGTGCTATCCAATCCTTTAAAAGCGTGGGGGACAAAACCTGGGATTGTGCTTTGCGACAAGTTTTACAGCTCCGGCGTAAAAGCACAGGACTCAGCCTCATACTGAGTTGCAGGCTGTGGATCCACAGCCAGCTACATTAAGCCTTTCCTCCTAACCTGACTAGCTCAGGCACCCAAGCTGTTTCCCTTCAGTCTCTCATGAAGGAAGTCGAACTAGGAACAAGGCCGCCTTGTCAATGTTTCTGTCACTTCTGCCCTTCTCAGGCTTAATCTCAAAGAAGTCAAAGCTTCTATTAAATAGAATAGAAACTGGCAATCTCCTGCATTGAACTGGACCTTGCTGTGCACCTTAAGGTCTTGGGTTTATTAAATCTTATTTGCAAATGCAAATTGCACTTTGTATCCAGTACGATATACTTCTTTCCTTTAAGCTTTGAAGCTCTGGGCAATGTCCATTGAATGTGGTCTTTATTGTGGGATTTTTTTATGTTTTTCAAACCCTTGATGTCTAATGCACTTGTGTGCAAGGGTAAGAGAAGAGGGTCAACAAATGCAGTGTAAGCAGTTAGTAAAGTTCACACAAGTACTCGTTCTTTCTCTCCCCAAAAAGAAAAAAGTTGCCTGTCATATTGCATTAAAATTCTTTTACAAGAAGAGCTCTCTCAACACAAATTAATTCTCCGTCATGGTAGGCTTTGCAGTTAAATAAGGATTACCATTGCATGTCCAGAAAAGATAAATCTAAAGAGGGGAAAAATAACCTCTTGTACATTTAATGAGACATTGGAGACCCAGAAGCTAAGACTTTGCAAGTACATGGGTTTCATCTGACATGCTTTTCATGTGAGAGATGCATGTTATGTTCTCTTCCGGATGATGTAATCCTCAGGGTGACCCTCATGTGCTTTTGCCATCATATGATATGCTACTGAATATACAAAGTTCCTTTGTGTACAGAGTCCTTATTTATAACTCTCAGAATTTTGATCAGAGCTTTTTCTTCCTTTCTGAAGAGACTACTTTTCATTTGAAGACGATGATGTGAAGGTTACTGTAACGTGTCTTTTGAGTATTGATGCAATCTCATTTTCGTGAATTTGAAACTGAGCCTTTCCAATTGCAGAGAAAGAAGTACTACTTTATATCTCATTCACAATGAGATTAAACCAGCAACTGCAATAAAAAATTTAAAATTTATGGCAGCACTGAGATTGATTCTGTTGGTTCGACTTTAAATTTGCAAAAAAAAAGTGGAAAAAATTATTCATCAAAGGTAGCTTTCAAGGGGAAATATTTTTAAGATGAAACCCTACTGAGGTAGGGTTTGGGTTTTTTTAATGATACCTTAGGCAAAAGCAAGTTTATTCCATATTCACCAACACCAGTTACCAGAGCAGCCAGGAATCCAGAGGAAAAAAAAACACAGAAAAACAGAGACAAAAATAAAGAACTGCAGATAAAAGTAAAGCAGTACTGCAGTCGGGACACAAGTCCTGCAGCAACTTTTCTGCTCTGGCATAAGATTTTTATAGCAGAGTGGAATACTCTGTATTTTATCCCCACTTCATCAAGGAGTCAAACAAATATTTACTAGGGCTTGTACTCTGAATCAATGTTAACACTCCTTAACACTGAGGCCTTGCAAATCCTGGACTTTCTAATCTCACTGGTATTCTTTATACACCGGCTTAGCGCTTTTTAATATAAATCAATTCAGATCTTCTTAAGGTAATACACATCAAAGTTGGTATCTGGACTCTCTGGAAGCAGAAGTAGGTTCATATCACAGATAATGGATGATCAGAGTGTGTCCCCTCTTTCCAGAGCCTGAGCTTCACAACAAAAAATGTTCTTCTTGGAGTCCCCAAGGAGGGCAACAGAGCCATTCTTCATCTTGTAAAAGCTGGGCTGGGGAAAACAATAATCCTGCTGCCCTTACTTGACAAATAACAATGAGCTACGAGGGTGGTGGGTCCACCTGCTTTCTTCTGCATCTCTGGCGTAAAATGAGGGTAGTACCCTAGATTGTTAGGGGACTTCTAATATCCTGACCAGAAAAGCTACACTTAATCTGTGACTATCCGCCCCCGTGGGAGAGGATGGTGAGAATGTGGACGTGTTACTGACCTCTTCAGCTAAAAGTCAACATGGGTGGCAGCCAGCAGACGCTTGATCTCGTAGTGAGTGTGTCTCTGTTTGCTAGCCGCAACCAGAATACTGAGGCTAAGCTTACAACAGAACACAGTAGTGTTACAGAAACCTCTGTGCATATATTAGATACTGTTTACTGTGGGTTTGCATTTATATTTTTAGATTGCTGAAAGCTCTAGACTTGTCGGACGGCTATATTCATCTGCAGAATTGGGGCTGAACTCAGTGGCCCAGAAGGTTCTTCCAGCTCCCATGTTTGTAATTTATTTTGTATCACAATATAAAGTAAATGAGCAGTTATAGCTTGTCACCATTCGATTAAACATTTCCAAACACCACTGACTTTCATACTACCCTCAAAAACAAGATACGCTTTGTGAATTGATCATCTGACACAGCACAGATGCACCGAGGGTGATATTTTTCAAAAGCAATGTCTTTCAGAAACATAAACTCCATTATACAAAAGGAAAAGGGCAGAGATACCTAAATGCTCTTAGTGTTGAGCAGGGTTTAGGTTAAGCCTTTTCAGAAATTATTAGTTACATATTTAAATAATGTAAAGGGCATTGTAGATTTTACCCCAAAGTTTTCAGTAACCTAAAATCAGCCAAACTGAGATTCTGTCAGTTTGTTGCTTTGATTGGAGACGTACTAAAACTGGAATCTCTGTCAAACAGGAGAGGGAAATGCTGTTTTTCTGGGCACCATTAGGTTAGAAATTTACTCCAGCTTTGGCCTGAAAGAAGCTAGAAATGTTGATTTTTAAGCCATGCCACAATGGTCTGGCAGACAATAAGGTTTAGCTTTTAAACAGGAAGAGAGAATTACCGCGCTTGATTTTTGTCACCCTGGTCACTGTTAGTCTGGGTTCAGAAACAAACAATGACTTATTCTGAATTTTGATAAAGGCATTCTCATCTCTTTTTTTATGTTGCTCTAAATACATCCCATCAATTATGTAATTGTTCCGTGACTTATGGGTGACGCTGCAAATCAGTTGAAGTGAAAATATTTAGTAGAACTTCTTTATTCTGAAAAAAAAATCACCAAAATGGTTAGTACGATATTTATGCCATCTATTACTAAATCATCCAGAATACAAACATACATCCTTTAAAAATAGATTTTCTTTGATCCTTCATGAAAATACTAAAAGGTTCTTATACAATAACAGTCTTGAGTGATCATTTATAAAAGTTTCAAACCAGCCGTCATCAATCCCTCTTCACACAGACCTACTCTACGTGTTATCAGGATCTTGATGAATGCCATAATATCAAGAATTACCCACAACTTACTCCTGCAGCTCTCAAAGCTACCCTTACAACCACATCTTAATGCGATGATAATTACTGTTCTGCACCGCTCTGGATTTGGCGTAGCTAAGTCATAAAGCAGAGGGGGAGAGAAAGGTCTACGTAGAGCTCCTGCCCTGCAGTGATGTGCCTGTTTTCTGTCACATGGAAGGTCTTGTGCAGCATCTGTCCCCAGGACAGCAGGTAATTTTTATTACCTGCAGACTTATTGAAGCAGTCAGTTTGCATCTCTAGTCTTCGAGGAGCAGATGGCCAAACCTCTCCTAGAATTTATCGGGGAGGCTGAATCAGCATGAACATCTTACGTGATCTCTTCAAAAACAGTTTTTAAAATCTAATCTAATTGATATATTTGTATAAAGCCTGAACTTCCGTGAAAGTCAGACTCTGCGAGTGGCTTTTTAGCTGAAGAATTTTCATTCCTAGATCTTTATCTACTGAATTATGAAGCAGATGTAATTTTTACCTTTTACCTTACCATTTTGGATATACTTAATAGATGAGAGATGTTAGATTATCTGTTTTTCTTAATACCTATATTTTCTTAGTCACTTCTTGTGTCACTGTAATGAGAAAAGACAGGCTTTAAGTAGCATGGTCTTTACTGGGGATCCATTTGTGAGGCTTAAATACACCAAGGATTCTACCACATGACTTTACTCATGAGGGAAAAATACAATTGAAAATGAACTACAGACCCAAGAGTGGAGTTTCTTTAAATCTCTGACAGAAATCAAGTCTTTCCTGGAGTGCTATTAGCCTTTAATTGTTGATTAAATAATAGAATTATTTGCTACTTTTGGTGTGGTAGGTCCATCTCCTGTTAAGATAAAACACCAATTTTAGCAGGTGGAATTAATTACTGTAGTTTCTATGTTAGCACTAGGCAGCAAAACTTCATAAACCAATGAAACAAGGCTTTTCATTTTGCTACTCAGAATTCACTCACCTAGACCTCAATTTGCTCAACGTTGGTTTTCTTCCCATTATTATTAATAACTGAGTAACCTATCTCAGACTTTTCCAGTGTCCAGAAAGGAACAAAACATGTCTGTCTGTAAATCCTTTCTGTGAATGAGAGGAAGACTCCACCTCTGTGAAGATTGAGCCATTAAAAAAGGAAAAGGTGGCAACGTGTGTATTTATCAAATTCCCTTGAAACATTCTTGGGCCAATTTTTGCCAACATCTCTACGGCCATCCACATCTTACCATTATTCAGCAGCAAAATTCTATCCTCTTTTTATTACCTTCATACCTTAATGCTCCCAGCTGAAGTCTAGGTTTTCATTCAGTCTTACCACAGGACCGGGCTGTTTGGCACTGGGGGTTGGGTTTTACCAGATGGCAAAAGCATCTGTCACATTATTTGTCTTACATGAAGAGTGGTAGTAACCAAAAACCATGAATTCAGGTCCAGTGCAGAAGGCAGTGATCAGCTAGATGTGTCTTTCTTCATAACTTTTCAGACTAGTTGATCATGTTGTGACCAGACACGGGATTTTCCTGCAGTCACTGAAAGAAGGGGAAAAAAAAGATCTGTAAGTAAGGAAATTGCCATTGAAGGCATGAGTAGGACACACAACCAAAACCAAAGCACATAACATCACATAGGCAAAGCTATCCACTCTCTGAATGATTCAGTGCATGGCAGAGCCCTGAGCTGATGGTATACCTTTCCCAAAATGTATGCTGAAGCAAACTAGAACAGAAACAGCAAGAAACGACCCATGAGGAGACCAGAGATGCAGGAATTCACCATTGCTCCTTAATAGAAAGTAGCTCAGGAGTGGCAGGAAGCCCAATGTATTTCTCCCATCAGCTCTAAATCTTTTCCTGATCAGTTGCAAAGCAAGAGCAGATTCCTGGTTCTAAAAATAGCATGAGATCCCAAACAGAGATGGCATGACAGGGAAGAGCGCCAAAGCACGACAGTGTCTATAAAATTCCATATTTAATTTTCTTCTATCTGCCATGAATATGTGGCCACGCTATCCATTAGGTAATGAGATTTATGATTTATTTCAGTAGTTTTAGCTTTGTTCCTCTCTCTACCACGGGACTCGATGTCTGCTGCAAGACCCTCTGCAGAGCTTGCCTAGCTTCTTACCTTTCGCAAAGACCCTGTGCAAAATGGTAACGCCCAAAAGTGGCAAGCTGAAAATATGTAAAGGGCTCACTTATTTGCACCTGCCTCCCCCAGAACCGGCCACAGTCTTCTCTACTCACCCACGATGAAATCTTGGCCGTGCTGTTTTGAAACAGTGCTCTCAAACTCTGGATTAAGGACAGGCAAAGTGGAAGATGCAGGCTGAGCTCTTGCTGGTTGACAACCACGCCGTCAAGCCTGTTGACCTACCGTGCGGCTGGAAACAGAGCTTTTGCTGGCCCACAACCCATTCCTACTAGGGGCATTAAAATGAGCAGGCAGGGCAGGTTCCTGGTCACAGCAGGTCCAGCGCAAGCCTAAAGTTATGCGGCGTACTGACAAATGGCATAGAGTCAAGAACCAAGCTGAGTTACCAGAGGGATCAAGAAAAAAAAAAGAAAAAAAAGATAAAATTTCTTCGCACTTGTGGTTCCGTTTATTGTCTATCACGTGATCCTTTGGGTAATCAGTTGCAGTAATGGTAACCATTCATAAAGCTTCACGTTCCAAACCTGCCAAATTCGCAACTTGTCAGAAGAGCAAGAAATATGTTCATTATGAGCTGTGCAAACCCCGGGGGAACACTGGCAAAGCTAAAGTGAGGAGGAAGCCGGGGGGGATGAGAAGAATTCTTCAGACAAAAGTCAAATCTTTTAGCGTGGAAGAAACGTGGGGTTTTTTTGCTTCACTCTCAGCTCTCGTTTTCCCTGCAGCCAGCCGAGGAGGCTGTGCACATCCTGCGCTCTGTATTGCGCTGCCATCTCCTGTTTGCTTGGCAGAACTGCTCCAAAATAAAACCGTGAGTTGCGAACGATACTGCATGTTCAAGCAGAATGAGTGTATCCTTTTTACATTTTTTTTACCATTTCGTTATGAATGGAAGTATGTCGTACAGAGCTGCGAACTGGATACAAAGGTCTTAAAGTGCTCATGGCAGAAACATACCCGTAACCTGGAATGAAAGAGTTAGCGAGGGTGAAACAACCCTTTCCAACACTGCAGAAAGCCAGAGAGAAGGCAAGAATTATCAGGGCATCCAGTCTTTTTCCAGCGAGCTTCAGTGAACTTATTCATGGTTTGCCTTTTGTAATATTTTAATATTCTATAGGCAAAACCTCAAAACCAGCCACTGGCACTAAATTTCAGCACTGGCATTTGGGCTTCTGTAGTGTTTTGTTGGGGTTTTTTTTGTGTCCTGATAACTGGAAAAGAGTTTTTGAAAAGATGGGAACCTGATTTATCTCCCATTCTGGATTCTCCTCCAGCCCACAGTCAGTCTTACTTCCCAGAGCTGAGATTACAAAGAGAGCTGTTCTGGACGTATAGCAGTTCTGTAGTTAGTGTGAGGGGGCCGAACTGGAAATTTGGCACTTTCAGCACAAGTGCCACACAGAAGAAAAAACAGTTCAGATCTTCAGTGGTGGCCAGACTTGTAAAGAATATGATTTAATAGACACCTTCATATGGGCCAGATCCTCCAGCCATACTGTATAAACTCATCTGCTAGTACAAATTTTCACTAATCTGTGCAAATGTGTGCCTTGATTTGCTGGGCACTAAGAATAAAACCCACAGCCAGCAAAAGTCAAAGGACAAGCATTCCTGTCAAGTCTGCAATGGGCAGGTGTCTTGCCAAGCAGGGACTGGCACTCTTGCCTCCCCTTTAGTCTCTCGAAGCTCACTTGGAAAAAATTTCTCCATGCTTAAACCAGTTTTAGACTGCCCAGTATAAACAAGTACACACCAGAATAGCTGCAGTGGTGTCAGGAGCACTAGTAGTCTGTCATCACACAAACCAAGGAACTTTTTTTTTTTGTAAGCAGACCACCGCAGCGGACTTACAATGGCATCTGCATTTACGCGTTCTGGCTGTGTGCGATGAACGCGGGCTAAAGGAGGGACTTCATTGAGGATATTGCCCAGATGCAGGCTCTAAATGGGTAAGGTAGAGGTGGGCACTACGTGGTTATCACAGCTGTGAAAATTAAGTTCTAAAACACCCAGGGACTGATTGCCACGTTCCCCATACCCATCCTGTGGTTCCCTCCCTGTGGCCCTGTCCTGTGCTGCCCAGCTTTCTTGCCTCTCTGCCCAATTGCCCTCATGTTTCTCTCTACCCATACTTTTCTGCACAATTTCCAGAGGGAACTACTGAAGGTCACAGAGCCGCCAGCCCCCCTCCCCCAGGCAGTGTGTCCATCACTAGGATAAGGTATCAATTAGCAATTTTAGCTTCGGAAGCTGGTACGGACACAGACACTGACTTGGCTGGTAGCTTTCCATAGGCAGCCTGGGCAGCAAACTTAGTTCTCTTAATAAAACAACATAGAAACTAATTTAGTTAAACCCATGTTTAAAAGCAAGCTAACCTGAGGCTAGTCAAAGGTATCTGCTTACACTCAATATCGACATTCAGATTAAGTACAGCTGTATTGAGACTGACTTGGATATTAATTAGAAGAAATATCTTGATATACTTTGATAGGAAACCAATCTATGAACTGAAGCTTAAGAGAAAGGGGATCACTGCAACCCAGGAGACTTGCATGAGACACTCTGAAACCACACACAAAACCAGTGGAATATGTGAGGGAACACAGTCCTCTCCCACATGTTCTCCTCCTTTTCTTGCCCTGTTCCTTCTTTCTGTAGTCTCATGTGCCTCTTCCTCGCCCCTGATGGCTAATAAACGTGCTCGCTGATCCCTTTACGATAGAGAAACGCACACTGTGCAGTCTGTACTACCAGACTACACTAAATTGACTGCTGCTTTTTTGGAATTGAGTTGTTCTTAGGCTTTGTGCCAAACAATCCCTGCCCACAGCACATCCAGCTGCTCCAAGTTGCTCAGCAGTCCATCCTAACCCATTGCTGCCATTTTTTCCTTGCTGCCTCTTTTATGTTTTTGCATACCCACCTCTCGGTTTTCTTTCTTTGTTTTTTTTTTTTTTTTAAATCTGCCTCATGCTTACACCTTTTCCCCCCACTTTCTTGTTTCTCCTCCCGCCACTTCCCCTTGTCCTCACCTCCACAGAAACACAACCGGTTTTCTATAAATAGGTATTTGGGCGTGGAGCAGTGGCTGCTTGTCCTAGCTTTTTTTTGCCTCTGTGAAAGTAACATCCCTTCTGAAAGATGACACTGGTGAAAACTGGCCTTCAGGGGAATGGGAGAAGCAGCAATGACAATCTTGCCTCCTACAAAAGATACAGAGATGGGAGAAGATGTATTTGTTGCCCTTTTGCTAGCAGATGTTCTGTCAGGTTTCTCAAAAGAGCCCTGAGCTCCGTGGACAGGATGAAGCAGAAGTGACAGTCTCACTTTACACTTCTGGGAAGAGACTTCCAGATGAGAACAGAGAGTCATTCCCGAGAAGAATGAAGAGTCTGAACCCATGTCAGAAAAGGAATCCGAAAAGCTCATGGTAACAATGACTCTGAGGGTAATAAGAAACAAAGGGGAGGAGAAAAAGGTGTGTATTCTTAGCATACTTCCCACTGCCCAACCAGCTTCTGCAACTAGATTAGAAAGGCAGAACACAACCACCATCCCTAGCCCTCAGCCCTTCTCTGGGCTGTAATTCCAGTTCTGCTGTGGACTGTTGATAACTTAGCGGGGTTGTGAACATCACCGAGAGCTTAACCGTGTATTTTACTGAGTCGATGAAATACTTTGGCCTCTGCATAACTGAGCTCTTCGAAGAAGTGTTCTTAGCCGTTCCACACCCTCATTGTTACAATTAAAGGCCGAACAAACTTTTAGCAAACCTTTTTTTTTCCAGAAAGTAAACATTCAATCAGAAAAGATATATGTATATATATTCCTGTGTTACCTAAAGAAAATAAAATGCCCAGGCTTTCATCCATGTAGCACAAAGGAAAAAAGGTAGAAGTCAAAGATGCAGACTTTTTTTCTTCCCCTACCATTCTAGTATTGTACCTAAAAGTGGAAGCTTAAGAAAACCACAAACCCTAAGCCCCACTAGCCGTGATGCAAAGTCAGGCATGTAGTTTCATTAGCAGCCTATAGGAAGGTGCAATTCAGCGACATCTAGAAGGTACCACCGTCTCTGATGAATTGCCAGCAGCGCAACAGAAGGTGCCAGCCACAGCGAACTGCCCTGTAAAACAGCCGGCAGGTCTTGCAGAGTAAGACGGCTTTGTTTCTGCAACTAAAAAACACATTACATGGTGCCTGAAAATTGGATTCATTCTTGTTCTGGCTGGTTCCGAATGTAATGTCAGCAAAGACCAAACCTGATACCTACTGGCTGCGCAGCAGCTTGCACAAACCCAACAGAAGGACAAGAACCTGCAAAAGAAAAGCGGCTCTTTCCTTTGTGGTGAGATCTGAAGGCATCAGATCTGAAGGCCAAAGACTACCTTGTCAGGGAGAGCAGATGAGAGACAGGGAGCTTGGTCTGATACTTAACAGTGGTGGAAGAGTTTTCTGTTGACCCAGCTCTTCGAGCACGGTCAGCTGTGCTACTTCACCTCCAGCTTCCTCCTGCGATGTGACAGCATCTTCAGATCTGCTGACACTGATACACACGCTATTCTGAATCTGCCCAGTTACCGGACTTATTCCAGTTAAAGCATCTGGAGTCAGGAAAGAGTAAACAGCAACTTTTTGCCAGCAGATGTGAAGCACAGCAAACCTCTGGCACGTCAGGCAGTAGTGGTGAGCAACAACAGTGCCCAACTAACTAGCACAGCTAAAACCCTGCAGGTGACTCACTGCCAGCATTTTCCTGGGCTTTGGCTGTTCTGGTCAGGCTTGAGCTTTCTGCTGTTTGACTCAGGTATTTGCACTAAACTGAAAAAAAACCAAACCAAGCCTTAACACCCTAAGCATGAAGAGCATGTGTCTACCAGCGATAGCTAGGAATTCTGGCTCTATGGAGAAAGACAAAACCACAAGGAACTTGCTTTTGCAAAACCTAATCTTATTTCTGAGAGCTGTTACTGAATAACCACGTGATTCCCAGCTAAAAAGAATGAATGCTTTCCCTGGCCTACTAAGACACAAGCTCAGGGTGTTCTTTAGACCCAGGCAAGATGACACTGTAAAAACCTCCTCCCCAGGCTGTCAATAGCACAGGCCCGTTTTCCCAGACAGACACGTCGGTGTTCTAAATGCAGATATTAATGCTCAGACTCTAGGACTTGGATAATTGGCTTAATAAAGGCTCGTTGTTCATTTGGTGATAACAGGAAGCTAATGTTCTCCTGCTGGATCGAATATTTACTCTTTATCCCTTGATAAAGCCTTGAGATGCATTAATTTGAATTGCAGGGTAGAAGCCACACAGGAAAATAAGATAATAACATTTGAGATTAGCAGAAGCTACCTGAATGTTTACTTGATATAATTTGTAATAAGGATACAAACTGTCCTAGATAGGAACAGCCCCATCACCAGAAATTGGGGAAAAATATTTGTGATTACGAAACTGCCACATCACGTGTTTTCCTTAGTTTTGAATTCGCATACACTTGAATACTGTGATACTCTTTTAACCGAAAATTGCTGTGTGAAAAATAGGGAGCAAGGTTTCAAGGAGAAAATCAAAGAGAAAATATCTTCTTAATGTCAAGCATCTACTAAAACGAACAGTTGTTTTTCCCTCTCTCCTTATGCATAAATATGGAGATTTGTAATTCCTTGAATACACTACTGTTTGAAAAGCAGAAATAATCAATCTGTTTCAAAAAAGAGAGAAAATAGTTATTGAGAATAATGGCTTATGCAAGTTTCAAAAATTCTGCTCTTTTAATCTGTATGATCTCTTTAATAAATCATCAGTTTTAAGGTTGCTCCTGCCTGTTAAGCATCTTACAGTATTTTAGCATAGGACAGTCACAACTCAAATGTCCACCTGCTGACATTTTTAAAAGTAGAATTGCAGAGATATTTTAGAACTATGAAGTTGTTCAAAATCCTTGCAACGTTAAGAGAATTGGGCAGATACATTTTTGGCCTTCACAGAATGTCTGTCTAACCCAAGATCCGAGTCAGTAAAAAGCCATAGTATTTGTGGGTTCTACCCATAAAGTCCCTTTTGGTTTAGTTAACCAACTTTGAGTCATACTTGCTAAGCTGGTGGAAATCTGCCCGTGCAGACTTCACCCTACCTTAAAGTGACTTCATCAATATGTAGCTGACTCAAGCTTTGCTTATGTAGGTAGCCTCAATCAGCAAGTACTACATTGCATAGATCATCCTAGTTAAACATCAGTATAAATTAGGTTTTATATAAATTTTAAACTTTCTCTCAGGTTTTCTCCAGCAAAATCACAAAAAGCAGCTTTCACCGCTACCACTGGGTAGATTACCTTTACTTCAGAAATAGTCTTGTTAATATCTACAGCCAGATCCAGCTTTTTTCCATTTGTTGGTTGGCTTTTTTTAAAACCACAGTTACTGAATCCAAGACATTTTACAACCACTTCACTTGGTAATTATCAAACCTGATGACTTAGTTAAGCGCAGTGTGGCCCAGTGTCACAGGGCTGGGTAAGGTAAGGGCTGGCCGATGCCGATTCATAGAATCATGGAATGGTTTAGGCTGGAAGGGACCTTAATCATCCAGTTCCAACCCCCTGCCGTGGGCAGGGACACCTCCCACCAGCCCCGGTAGGAGACCAGGTCTCAGATTACCTTGGAGATACCACGCTCCGTATACAAGAGGAAGAAAGTTCACTCTGCAGCTGTGATAGCTCCTTCTTGCGGAAATTTGCACTGAGAAGCAGCAAACCCCTCCTTTACTGGGAAAGGACCTCAACTGTCTTGGAAGAACAGAAAGGAATAGGATGAAGTAATCTTTTGAGTAGTTTCTACATGAGTGTTTTTCCCAGCAACCACGAAGAAAGTATTTGTTTGAAGCTTTTATATGTAAAGAGTCAGTATAATAGTCATATTACCTGGCTGCTTTGCTTGGTTTTGAGCTGACAGAAGTGAGCTTTATAGTTTTTCACTGTTTTTGCTAAGTCCTTGGGTGGAAAAGTACCTTTTCCTGGTCCTGTAGGTTAAACTACCTCATTGGCCTTTAAAAAACTGCAAGAATGTAATAGTGTAGCCAGTAGGACCAGGGAGGTGATTTTACCCCTGTACTCAGCACTGGTGAGGCCGCATCTTGAGTACTGTGTTCAGTTTTGGGCCCCTCACCCCAAGAAGGACATTGAGGTGCTGAAGTGTGTCCAGAGAAGGGCAACAGAGCTGGTGAGGGGTCTGGAGCACAAGTCTGATGAGGAGTGGCTGTGAGAACTGGGGGTGTTCAGCCTGAAGAAGAGGAGGCTGAGGGGAGACCTCATCGCTCTCTACAAACATCTGAAAGGAGGTTGCAGAGAGGTGGGAGTCAACCTGTTCTGTCAAGTAACAGGTGACAGAACAAGAAGAAGTGGCTTCAAGTTGTGCCAAGGGAAGTTTAGTTTGGATATTAGGAAGAATTTCTTTACTGAAAGGGTCATCAGGCATTGGAACGCCTTACCCAGGGCAGTGGTGGAGTCCCCATCCCTGGAGGTATTTAAGGGTCATGTAGATACAGTGCTGAGGGACATGGTTTAGTGGTGGGCTTGTCAGTGTGAGGTTAATGATTGGACTAGATGATCTCACTTTCCAATCTAGGAGATTACGTGATATTTTTGAAACTGTAACTTCCATAAATATTTATGTAGCTCAATTTTACCATCTTATCCGGTGGGATCTGCAAAAAGCACTTGTGTCTTGATTTTCTTCGCCTTCATCCCACAAAACTACGTACACAGGGACTTTCAGGTCTGCTTCTCTTTATCTTTAGGTATCTAAGTACAATCTAAAAATCCGCCCCGTTCCTCCTCTGGGTCATAGCTTGTTTTCAAGCCTTACTTGTATGAAGCAAAGGATTGCTGCTGAATTACTGAACCCACGGCAAGCCAGAGTGTTATATTAGCTGGCAGATTCCTTCCCCGGAGACTAAATACAACAACATCTGCAGTCTGGAATGTAGCTGGTGACCCACCCTCCCAAATCCGCATGGGCCACATTCCCTCCAGGCACCGTATTTTTTTCAGCACAGAAAAGAGCCAAAGCAATCAATGTTTTAATTAATAGCCACTCACTAGACAAGCTTTTAAGCTAAACATTCTCCTTCTCTTGTTTTCTTATTTTCTTACTAAAGCATTTTTGGATCACGCTGTTTTACTCTTTCAACAGGTCTGTTCTTGTTCTTCTGTCATTTGCATGTGTATATATTTATAAAGTGTTTCTCCCTCAGATCACCCTGCAGATAAAGCTCACATTATAGCAAATGCAAAACTACACAACCAGGGCAAGTTTCCCAGCAGATATGCTCTGCTGGTTTACTGCACACAATTTGACAGTTATTTTCAATGACGAAGTAAAAACTGTCATATTGCTCTCCAATTACAGTATAAATTGATTAGCTGGTGTAACACAACTGACTGCTACCAGGTATAAAATGATAAGAAGAATAGTTCTAGCAATGTGCCCTTGTGGCCAAGAGGGCCAATGGTCTCCTGGGGGGCATTACAAAGTGCGTGGCCAGCAGGTTGAGGGAAGTCATCCTCCCTCTCCCTGGGGAGGCCACATCTGGAGTATTGTGTCCAGTTCTGGGCTTCCCGGTTCAAGAAAGACAAGGAACTACTGGAGAGAGTCCAGCAGAGGCTATGAAGACAATCAGGGGTCTGGAGCACCCCTCTGATGAGGAAAGGCTGTGAGACCCGGGGCTGTTCAGCCTGGAGAAGAGAAGGATGAGAGGGGATCTCCTCAATGCTGACCAATATCTAAATGGCAGGTGGCAAGAGGACAGGGCCAGACTCTTTTCAGTGGTGCCCAGTGACAGGACAAGGGGCAACGGGCACAAACGAACATGGGAAATTCCATCCGAACATGAGGAAAAATTCTTTACTTTGCGGGTGGCAGAGCACTGGCACAGGCTGCCCAGAGAGGCTGTGGAGTCTCCTTCTCTAGAGATCTTCAAAACCCACTTGGATGCATTTCTGTCCAACCTGCTGTAGGTGATCCTGCTCTGGCAGGGGGTTGGACTAGATGATCTCCAGAGGTTACAGAATCACAGAATGGTCCCTTCCAACCCTGACCATTCTGTGAATCTTATCTGCGGGCCCTTCTAATTTTCTCCCTGCATAGCTTCACTGCGTCTTTGTAGTCCTCCTGAGTGGCCTGCCCCCTTTTCCAAAGGCCATAAACTCTCCTTTTGCTCCTGAGTTCCAGCCAAAGCTCCCCATTCAGCCAGGTTGGTCTTCTACCCTGTCGGCCCATCTTTCAGGACATGGGGATGGCCTGTTCCTGCACCTTTAAGACTTCCTTCTTGAGGAGTGCCCAACCTTCCTGGACTCCTTTGCCCTTCAGGATGGCCTCCCAAAGGACTCTGCCAATCGGTCTCCTGAACAGGGTGAAGTCTGCCCTGCAGAAGTCCAAGGTGGCAGTGCTGCTAACCCCCCTCCTTACTTTGCCGAGAATCGAAAACTCTCTTATTTCATGATCACTGTGCCCAAGATGGCCTCCAACATTACGTCTCCTACAAGTCCTTCTTTGTTAACAAGCAGCAGGTCCAGGAGGGCACCCTCTCTAGTTGGCTTCTTCACCAGCTGTGTTCATCAATCCAAGAAGATCCTTGCATTGATGGGGCAAACCTCAGCCTCGCCCTCAGACTTTATGTGTACTCCTTTTTTGTAAGTTTTTTTGCAAGTTTGTTAATTCTACCGGATAAACATCATTGCAACGCATTTTGGAGAGTATATGAGAAATTAAGATGTAATTTCAGGAAGACTTGTGACCACTGCCACCAAAAGCATTAGTCCTACTGGTAGAAGCGTTTGCACAGCTGTTTAGTGAAACAGAATAAACCAGCCTGATCACGGCTAAAACTAATGCAGCAAAATTTCATGGAACATCACAGAGGATGGTGCTTCCCAAATACGAGCACAAATAACAAATTTCTTAGTTCTGCAGCCAATGTAGTTTTAAGCTTTCAGTTTCAGACAAAAATTAAGATTTATTTAGCCCCACACTTAAAATAGCTGAGGAAGACCGACTAATTAAAATGGCGCCTTCTGAAAACAGGAAAACAACAAGCAGAAAACATGATTCCTTTTCTCTTTTATTGATACTGCCAATGTGACTACCTTTACGCAGGCAGATTGCTTTCCTACATTAAACACCTTTTTATTAATTTGGAAGTAACACTGTGCCCTCTATGCCTCCTAAGGTTATCCAATTAACACACAGTTATACTTTTAAGAAATTTCCACATTTTCTTTTTAAGATTCGCCCCCCTCCCCCCCCAAGATCTGTGTAAAGGTTACTTGGCAAGAATACATGCATATGACGTTAAATGGAGACCAATCCACCACTAAAAGGTAATGCACATAAAACATAATACAGTACTTTGACATCATTTCAAATAAATACCCACATATAAATGTAGTAATTTTAAATGCAACAATATTTCTTATGAATCAATACTGTAACAGAAGATGGAAATATAAGTCCCCACATCTAGGAATAATAATGTGTTTTTTTTCCAGCAAACAGAAATCTTTTCCCCACTGCCAATATTATTTCAATTTGTACTTTTTTTGAGGAGTGGGAAGGCTCCCCCACCACCAAGTACCAATTTAATCATTCACGTGGGCCTCAACAAACAGCGGCGAGATCAGCACAGCTTGTTGATGCCCTTCTCCGTTTCTGTTTCCTGAAATTACAATGATTAGATACAACATGCAAGAGAAGATACCAATGGTTTGTCATTCACATTTGCAAACAATACTATGGTTAACTGCATCCACCACCAGACAAAGCTAACATAACATAGATATTCCTGATACGTCCCCTGTACTGTTACCACAAATGTGTTAATACATCTTCCTCAGTTGTTCAACACGAGTCCATTTGGTTCCCAAAGTGTATTCGGGTTTGTTTAGGTTTGTGGTTTTTGTTTTGTGTTGTTTTTCTTTTTCCTCTATACCCCTGAATTTGCAAGGATTTGCATGATGAAATATCACTGACTAACAGAATTTTTTACAATTCCTTGAATATATAATACCTATAGTAAGACTACCCATTAAAAATGTGCGAAAGGGGAGTTCACTTTGCACTTATTGCTCCGCGTATTCACTAAATTCCAAACCAGCCATTCCACTTCTCCTAAGTTACAGGACTTAGACTAAGCTATTCTAAGAGTCTCCCTTAAAATGATTAAAGGCACTACTGGCGATAATTAATGACAGAAAGGCGCTGATATATAACACCCTATCATTGACAACTTTAGAATTTTTCTTTCTAAATGTACCAGAATTTGGCACAATAAAATGAAAAAGTAACAAAACAATTCCAATTTGGAATTTAACTGGTATAGTTGTATAAAATTCTGTTAATCAATAATACTTCAACTTCCTAAAACCCAGGAATTCTGGAATTTATAGGTAATACTAGTTATTTAATATTTTGCAAGTGCCTATTACTGTTTTAACCAGAGCAAAGTCAAGTTTTCTTCTTGTTACATTGAACTATTCCTAAGAATAATAATACAATATGAAAAAAACCCCAGAATTTGAATACCCTGGATTTCTTAATGAACATGGCAGTTAAAAAAAAAATCAGTAATTTAAACATATAAAGCTTAACATTGTATAATAATAAAAAAGCTGCTGAAGCACAGCACACAGTTTAGCAGAGCTCCTGTTTTTTTTTGTTGAAACTCTTTTTCTAATCACAATCTAGAGCCCCCAGAAAAATCTCTGCCACATGCTGATGTAGAATTCAAAAATCACAAGCCCAAATTGGAGAGAGACTATGAGCACAAACCACTGCATTTATATAAACTCTTCTACGTAAGGAATTAAAGAAGCTAAAGAAAAATATCAAAATATCAAAAGTGCACAGGTTTACCAACGACATAAAAAAAAAATGAGCATCTGCAATGTAATAAGAAATTCCCCCATCCGAACATTTCTAGTAGATCATAAACTAATACGGTGATCATTACATTTGAAGTAGACTTCTTCAGCACTTGTAAGTTTTCTTACTGCAGCAGCACTTATAGGTAAAGCTTGTTTGTTATATAGCTTCAGACATAAAAGGAAAGTTTCGGGTAGTATATAGGGAAAGGTGTTTTCAAAAGTTAGGATCGGGTCAGTGGTTTCCATTCTTTGTGCAACGGGCCACCACTTTTAACCATAATGAAAGAGGCTAAGAAATGCTGTTGCACTGTTGGAAGGGCCTTCTCCAGGGACTACTCTACAGCTGAAAAATGGAAAAATAAAATAGCATTAGAAAAAAAAAAATATCATCAGTGTTTATTTCTCAATGAAAGAACTGAAAACGCCGTGCTGCAAAAGCAGGTTAGTTGGTTGAGGGTGTCTGTTAGGGTAGAAGCAGCTGTTGTAGCTTTCCGAGCTGATGAAAGAACACTTTACGGGTTTAGTCTGGAAGCCGTAGCTTTGCAGCAAGGTTTCTTACAAGTACTGAATAAAGCTTTGCTGTTCAAGCACGGGTTAACAGCAATGAATGTGCAAGAAACATTTTCACTGAAGCTTTAGGTTCTCCAGAAACATGCAGGTCAGTATATCATGCAGGCCAATGCAGAGAAGAGCATTCAGAAGAGCCTGCTTGCAGAGGTAGGTGATGGCTTAAGGAATTTTCCATGTTTTATTGAACGTGATATGAAAGACTTACAGCAAAACATACGTTTCAAGAAATTGTTAATCATCAAGAATTACAAGACTCACCCTGAAATATTATCTAAAAGTACAAACAGCAGGATCAAGTCACCTTACCACCATTCCTCGTTTCTTTTTGTAACAGGTGCTAAAAGAACTTAAACCATAACCTCGACAAGCTTGAACAGCAGTCAGGTTTCTTGGCTTTTTTGTTTTGTTTTTTTTAAAGATCCATGGAAATGAATGAAGATGGAAATGACTACTGAGACTATTGGGCTAACAGTGAAATTGTTCTTACTTGGAACTGAAAGTGTGAGGCAAGACTGATACAACAGTCACCGGATGGTAACGTTGACATCTTTATCGAACGTTCCAGTTAATTTGAAAAAAACCCAACAATGCATTCAATTAGTTTCTCTGATTTACCTTTTTGCCATTAGTACTTTGCAAAAATACTGCCATTAGACACATGGAAGCAGTGAAAACTGTATTAAAGCTCCCTACCATTAGCAGAAGCAAAATTGTAACTGCTTTTGTTGGAGCAAAGAAAGTTAGCACTCAAATGCCCGCTTTTACAGAGTATTTTTATATTACACTTAATGCAGGAACGAGAAGAATAAAGGCCTTTTGGAAGATTGTGCAGCAAAGAAGAGAAAGCAGGATTGAAAAATGTTAAAAGATGTCTCGCTTCTAAAATATCAAACCTGCTATTTAGCAATATTAAAGCTCAAATTCAGGAGAATTCAGTGTTTTCTAAAAAAAGTAATAATAGACGCACAGGGCCTGGATTCTAATGCTAGAATTGCTATTTGTTTCAATTTCTCAAGCAGTGATGTTTGAGCAACGTATTAGCCTGAAATCGCTTGGGATTTTTTGGTAAATACTGGTAAACGCCATGCTGGCACTGGACTGTGGCATTCTGGTGTTTCCCAGCTTTGTAGCAAGGTTTCTACAATTCCAGTTGTTTAAAGTCTTGTTGTATGAATTTAGAAGGGACTTTTTGTCCCCCTCTAATAGCTGGGAAGCTGAAATCCCCTGTGGTTTCCCCTCCCTGGGCAAACAAGCTGTGCTCCTTATTACCTTATATTAGTACTGTGATATCTCCTGACTACTTATAGGCAGAGCGGCAATGCGCGGGAAGCAAGTTGCTGATCATCTATAAGAAATGGCAGTGAGATGAGGCGGTACCACACCAGGAATATTAGAATGGCTTTATAAAACATCACTATCAAGCAGACAACTGTGCAGTCTCACATTGCTTCTAGTCATAGGATAGGCATACAAAATTATTTGAGAGAGTACAAAATGAACAGGGCTTTACATTAAAATAAAGCTTGAGGCTAGGCACTTTAAAACTCTGGTTTAACAAAAAGAAGCGTGCCTTGTTGTGCTCCACAAATTTTCCACAATTTTAGAAACAACATTTTCAATCTTTTTCTCTTGTATAGGCACCAATTATGAAGTACACTTTTACATTATCAAACGCATTGTAATTAAGTGGCTAAAAAGGCCCCTTAGAAGCTCAGTAGCAGACAAAGGTTTGTTTTTAACGATTAATACATGTAGTAAGCTACTTCATAAGTAATTATTAGCAGGATGATCTGGTTCAATTTCCTGTGCCTATAATGTAGAGCCCTGTGAAACATGTGCTTGCATAAGGAATGCAGTATCTTCTGTGTGTTTAACAAAAATGATCAGAGCTCTGAAATACTACCCTATTTATTAGATTAATACTGAAAGCTGAGAAAAACTGGTTCGTGACTGACAATACTAGACCACAGTCACATTAGTTCTACACATCTGTGTTGTGTGGCTACAGTAATATAGAAAACATTCTTCCCAAAGTGTTATGCTTGCAAGGAGCAACATGAGACCACAAAGATCCTTTCAGGACACGACGCTTTTCCACAGCATAACTTCTTAAAGTGGAACTGTCTACCAGGTAGGATCCCAATTCTTAAAATTTTAAGTTTTACATCAGATGGGGTAAATATTGCATATTTTTAATATAAATGTGCAAGTTTCTTCTGGTTAGCCCTCTGAAGAGAGGGAAACAGGGTGTAAATCATGTACCCTACTGAGTTTTTTTTCTAGCTTTTATAGCCTATAAAAGCTTTAGGACTTTGGTCCGTGGTGATATGACAGCAAGTTCTTAGTATCTGCCACAATAGGCAGATTAATTTTGGTTCCAGTTTCCAAATGCTCTGCATTTTCAAGACATACCTCTAATTTTAACCCTTGCTTTTCACCACTTCTTAAGCCACAATAACAAGGAAGGTTTTCTGTTTGTTTATGCCTGTGAAAGCATTTATTGAAGTATGCTGCAACCCTGAAGAAAGGATCACATTTGTGCTATACAAACTACAATTAGTAGCACCAGATATACTATATCAGGTGTACTCCTTTAACACTTACCATAAACAGCAAAACCCATACATGTTAATTGTGGAAAAAGCTAATTCCTTTCCACTATTAACTTGTTAATAGCATCCCCAGACTTATGAATTAGTTACAGTTAAGACCACCATAATACAATTTGTATTACCTGGTTCAACAACATACTAGTACAAGTCAACTCACTGCGACGTTAGATAGTGGGGATTTACGCTGACAGTTACAGCATAAAATAAGATGCATAATATGCTTTTTCTACACACCTGTCCTAGTCACAATAGATTTTATACTTCTCACTACAAAAAACCTGGTTGTTCAGCACAGCCCCTTCAGACCTGTCTCCGCAGGACCGAATGTGACTTACACTAGGGTTACTGCTCTTGGCTTTGGAAGCAGATTTTGTGCGCACCCTTTTGGACTGCTCGTGGTCTAGCTCCAAATGTTCCAGGCGCTGGGTGAGTGCCAGTTTCTGCTGGATAGCCATCCGAAGCAAGGAGTTCAGGGTCTTCTTCTCATCCTCAGCTGCTGCAAGCTGCCGCTGCATTTCATCCAACTGTGTGACGTATTCGTCACATCTGCAATGAAATACATCAATCTTTAGCAATACTGTTTCCATCTAGAAAACCTGAATCCCTTGTGTCTGGCCAATAGTAGCAGACTGTTGGCTTTGCAGTTGTTTGCATACACGCTCTTTTAAATAGGAACTTCAACCAAACCTGTAGAAAATCACAATTACTTTTCACTAGGGTTTGTACAATCCCATACACAGGACTTACGTTCACACATTTCAAGATGTAGCACAATTAACAGCATCCTTAGATAATGGAAGTATAGAGGCTGGGCAGAGAATGGATGGAGAGCAAGCCCTAAGGAGAAGGACTTGGGGGTGTTGGTGGATGAGAAGCTCAACATGAGCTGCAATGTGCACTCACAGCCCAGGCGGCCAACCACATCCCGGGCTGCATCCCCAGCAGCGTGTCCAACAGGGCGAGGGAGGGGATTCTGCCCCTCTGCTCCCCTCTGGGGAGACCCTACCTGGAATATTGTGTCCAGCTCTGGGCCCCCAACATAAGAAGGACATGGACCTGTTGGAGCGGGGCCAGAGGAGGCCACGAAGATGTTATGAGGGCTGGAGCTCCTCTGCTGGGAGGACAGGCTGAGAGAGTTGGGGTTGTTCAGCCTGGAGAAGAGAATGCTCCAGGGAGACCTTAGAACAGCTTTCCAGGATCTGAAGGGGGCCTGCAAGAAAGCTGGAGAGGGTCTTTTTACAAGGGCATGTAGTGATAGGGTGAGGGGGAATGGCTTCAAACTGGAAGAGGGGAGATTTAGATTAGATATTAGGAAGAAATTCTTGACTGTGAGGGTGGTAAGCCCGTGGGGCAGGTTGCCCAGAGAAGCTGTGGCTGCCCCATCCCTGGAGGTGTTCAAGGCCAGGCTGGACGGGGCTTGGAGCAACCTGGGCTGGTGGGAGGTGTCCCTGCCCAGGGCAGGGGGGCTGGAAATAGATGATCTTTAAGGTCCCTTCCAACCTAAACCATTTGATGATTCTATGATATAAAAGTACTCATGCCCAAAGATTAGCAAGATGTCCTTCCGTGGTGCATAGACACAATGTAGTCAAATTACTTTTGTCTGTACTTACACAGAGACCACAATGGTTCAAGGCTTTAGGCTGGAAAGGGAGTCTGAGGGGAGCAGCAGAAGTGCTGTAAAATGACTGTTACTAAAATGGCAATTAGTACCATTAGAGGTGCACCCAAACTTCGCAGTTTGTCACTTTACAGATGGAGTCCAAATAACAAGTTTCCAGTGGTGACATTGTGAAAAATGTTCATCTTTCATAATTCTACTTTAACCTGCTCCCAATTCCTGATGTAAAAGTTCTTTAAACAGTATTTTATTACTGTTTTGTCTATAACAAGTGGCCTTTATAGAATTGTTTTCACCACCAAAATTAATTTTAAAACAATTAAACAGAGGAACTGAGTGCTACTGGGAAACCTGCGGGGGAATCTGTATGAATGCCTGCAAGCTGTCCCATCTACGGTCATCATCACTGAGCTTGGAATCTACTTCACTTGCACAGTGCATCTTCAACAATTTAAAAAATGAACGTCTTTACATGTAGATGCGTATTTACTGCACAGAGAAGACCAATTATGTGTACGGGTAGAAAAATAAGTATTCATAGGTACCAGCTGGAATTTACAACGGCCACATCTGTAAAATACAGCTTCTTCATAAGAGCCAAAATATTTGCAGAGAGGTTCCTTTTAACCTCAAAATAGAAAAGCCCCTGACTTTAAGGGACATTTATCATTGCTAACTTATATAAAGCAGATTGGAAAAAAACCCACCACAGAACAAAACTGCATTCACATGCAGATTCATCAGGTGTGCTTATACTATCAAGTCCTGAATTCTGCTCTCCTTGTCTTTAAACAGCAGGATTAGGCCTATATTCCTAATTATATTCGCTTGGGAAGAGAGAAAGGGAAAGGAAAAAAAAAGAATTTTATTTCTGAATACACAAGGAGATTAAACAACAACCCAGAATACTCATGTGAACCCCACATGCACTACAAGCACAGTGTAGCTTAGCGTCCCAGAAGGTTTTGAGTTGTGGGCCACTATGTGCGTGGGAATCTCTCCACCCAAATCTCTGCACATCCTGCTCTTCAGTTCGCCAGTCTGTCTCACACTGCAGGGCACAGTAAACACCCGGCGTGCGAGGGGTTTCTCTTTTTCAAAAACAAATCCAGGAACCTTAAACATGCTAGAAGCCTGGCATCTGCCCTTTTCACAGCCAGCTGGACCTCACAAGGAGAACCCAATCCACACACCTCAGCGAGTGGAAGCAGCCCAAGGGCCAGACCTCTTCCTATTCACCATTAGCGCTGGAGAAGGAACACAGACCAAAATGGCCCTAGGTGGCCCAAAAAGACAAAAATAAATCTTGCAGGCGTAACAGTCCTCCCCTGGGGCGAACAATTTGAGGGCACAGCTACAGAAATGAATTGCTCACAGCATCGCTGCTACCCCTGTTGTTCTGGGTTGTTGGAGTCATATTTGCTTCACCTGGGGCTCAGAGTAAGGCACAGACCAGAGGCCTGGGGGCCATGGGGCTTCCTCCAGCTCTCAAACACACTCACAATGTTTGAAGTGAAAAGTGCAAGTCTGGTTCTATCACCAGTTTACCTTTCCGCTTTCTTTCCTACCCATGCCTCAAACCTGATTCCTCCAAAGCTCCACAAACCAGGGGAACATCCAGAAAGTGTTACCAATTCCTTAAGGAATGTGATGTGATGGCTTCAGCCAAATACGATCTGGCAGTGGAGTGACCCTCTTTCATTCTCACTATTACCCTTCCAAGAGATTTGGGGAAGGTGAAATTATGGGGAGGATTTCCTCCCCCTTTCCCAGCTTCTTTCTTGTGAAACAAAACATATCCACTGTTTTGGTACAGAACAGGGAGTTAATTCAGCCCTCAAATTTTCAGCTTAGTGAAGCTGGGTCCAGATTGCTGCAGTCTGTCTGCTCATTTGGCTTCCACCAGAGGAGTGCTAATCAAAGCCAGCCAAGGCAAGAGTGGCAGATCCCCCACTCCTCCCTCTTTAGAAACAAAAGAGATGATGAAAAGAAAAAAAACACTGCAGCAAAGCAGAGTAGGGACTTCCCACACCATCTTGCTAATGTCCCTTAATCCTCTTCTCTAGAGGTTTTTGGTGTTACTCCAATGCCTCTTGATCAAGCATGGTCAGTTGTGCCAAACCTGATAGCTGACTGGCAACACAGACAAGAGCTCGTCAGAGTCCAGAAGACAGTAAAGTTGGTTGCACATGAGCCAAGCTATAATTAAAGCCGTGATTTTGACTCAAAAAAGGTCATTGTAGCAAGTCATTATGTCATCAAGCTTTCTGTTACCACAACGGTTTAAAACATCAAATGACTGTCCTAAGAAATTACAAGGCGTTTACTATTGCAAATATCAAAATTCACTTTTTTTTTGTTGTTTTTCTCCATAAAACTCTATGGAGGGAGTTTTTCCTTCCTTTCCAACAAAAAGGAAGCATTAGCAGTACACAGGTAGTTAGTAGCACATGCAGCTGCCGTTTTTACTGTACCTGACCAACTGCTCTCCCATATACAGGAGAGGACAGGGAGAGGCTGGTGTGGTAACTACTGTGGCTACAGGCACTCATGCAGCCTGAACCTGGTCTCCTCGTCTTTAAGTCAAGTGAAATGCTATAGCCTCAAACCCAAACCTTCTTGGGGCGCAAGCACAGCTGTCTGGGCCCAGAGGAACCCTACGCTATGCAAATCACACGAACTGGTCACTCAGACAGAACCAATGAGGCTTGAAAAGTTTGCTAGAAGTGGATGGAGGTGTTGCGTGCACAGGTGGACTGGGATCTGCCTCCTTTCCTTCCTTCCTTCCTTCCTTCCTTCCTTCCTTCCTTCCTCCCTCCCTCCCTCCCTTCCTCCCTTCCTTCCGTTCACCAACTCCCAGTTTGATTTTTTCAAACAAACAAACAAAGTGAGCCTCCCTCAGCGCACAGCCTCTAGCACTGCTTACACTTAATGCAAAGC
Organism: Ibidorhyncha struthersii; assembly: GCA_013398815.1. NCBI lineage: Eukaryota > Metazoa > Chordata > Aves > Charadriiformes > Charadriidae > Ibidorhyncha > Ibidorhyncha struthersii. The sequence continues at coordinate 412,586 of VZSZ01003852.1, forward strand.
TAGTAGTAGCAGGTAAGGCAGCATATTTTTGTGGTATGCATATCTATGTTTTTGCTGCTTTGCAGATATAACAATAAAAGCTCCTTCCCTTTTACAATTTCATTTGCCATGTGCTGAGCTACTTTCCAGCTGTATGTTCAATGCAAAAATCATTAACAGGTAGGAAAACAAAATGCCTTTGTTTTTAAAAAAACCCACCTTTGAAAGAAAATAATTGAGCTTTCATGCTTTAAAGAAGAATATGAAATTAGCATAAGCCTGCTGTACATTTACACATTCACAGTTCTAAGTGGATAGTGAACAGAAGGCTTTTAATGTTGCCTGTTTTCTTCGGACTGGTAATTAACAACAACAAAAAGAGGAGCTTAGGGAAACATCAACTAGAATTTTAAAAACACCACCAGCTAAAACAAACATCTACACAGAAGAAATAGTTATCTGAATGTTAAATAGAATGATGAGAAATAAAACCTAAATCCTCTAAAACACTATCTGAAGCGAAGTTATTGAAATATACAGCAACGGGTTGTCTCATTTTCAAAAGCTGGACACCACCACTTCCCACAAATGCCTGTTGTGCCTTATTCCTGCCTACCATTTGATTTAAGCTTTAAGGTGTACTATATTTAATACCATTTACAGCTAAATTCGCTACTGAAGCAAGATCTGTTCGGGGCGGGGGGGAAGTGATGTACCCAAATGCACCTGGTTATAATTATACTTTTTCGCCCTCCCCTGCAGTCATATGACAACTTCCAAGAAAGCCAGACAGATGTGACTGAAGGAGGCCTCTTGACAGAAGCGTCAACTGCTTTAACTTCTACCTTGAGAGATTAAATTGTCAACCTACATAGGAAATTAAAACATGGAGGATTAAAATCACAATTTTTCGGCTTTACTAAAACCGGGAAACATATTAGCAGAGAAGCAGCTGAAATGACATGTAAATAAGCACTGACAGCATTTGGCTATCAAGGATATTAGCCACCTGCTCTTTCAAACTAAATCTTTATATTAAAGATTAGTATTAAAGACTGAATTTTAACACCTTCCCCGCACCTCCCCCTTACCCCAAACCCTGCTGAAAACCAGCTCAGCTGCAGAGAAAGCCACAATTGTGTATTACCAAAGGAGAAACATCGTGGTGAAGAAGATTATGGCAGTAATAAAGCTACTGAATCTCCTCTACCAAGGTGGCCTTCCACTCTGTCTCGCGTGGCCCCATGATGTACCACAGCACCAAGGGCGAGGTGTAGAGCCAGTCCACACACGATTTGGATTTTTAAGTGGAAGAACAAAGAAGGTTGTTACTAGGCATTGACAGCAGAAAACTGGCATGCCTTCAGAAACCAGAGCAGAACTATTATCTCACCCAATCTGTCTGAGCTGGTCTCCTCTGAAGGAACTCACGCTGGATAAAGTTTTGCATATCCATGAAACCAAATACATTTGTTTTTTCAAAAAGCTGTTGAAGTGGCAGTGCTAAGAAGCTCAGCTGTGGCTCCAAGCAGGTGAGTTTGCCATGTGCACCATCCAAGCAGAGCTGCACCAGACCTCATGCAGGTCCTGACTGCAGGACCAAGGCCCTCTGCTAGGTCAGCATCTCCGAGGCGTTTTTGGGAAGTAATCTAAACCCATTGCTTTGCCTTGATTTGCACTGTTGTAAACCGTGCAGATCCAAACTCCAGTAATGTGCTCTTCAAGAATCACAGAATCATCGAATGGTTTAGTTTGGAAGGGACCTTAAAGACCATCCAGTTCCAACCCCCCTGCCATGGGCAGGGACACCTCCCACCAGCCCAGGTTGCTCCAAGCCCCGTCCAACCTGGCCTTGAACACCTCCAGGGACGGGGCAGCCACAGCTTCTCTGGGCAATCTGTTCCCTGAAGAACAAAATAAAGTACAAATCCTGAAGAAGGCAGAAGAAAGAACACCCCAGATTTTGGCAGTTTAGGATTACAGACAAGCAAGTTCAAGGAAAAATCTAGGGAAACCCTAACCAAGTGCTAATTTATAATTACTTCCTCAATACCTTGTACTCAAAACTCATCTGAGGTCTATATTTCAAAGGAATAAGTGCTGTGGCCTTTATTTGTATAAATCATTGTGATTTTCACTAAGAATGAAGAATAGTTTATAACTAGCTATAGTCTTCCAGAATGATTACAATCAGCCACGTGTAATCAATGTCCATTAGTAACAGCTATTAAAGAAAGTAATCAGACCACAAATCTCTCTTGTAGTTTGAAACATATGGGAAGAATTATCTCCTGCACTGAGAGGGAACAATCAGCCCCACATTGCTGGACACTGCAGCTCTTCTAGATTTCCACCGATAAAAAATTCACAAGGAGAGATCATAAACTTGTAAGGCAAATTCCCTCCCCCTAGAATTTAAAAGAAATCTCTTTTTTATTTTTTATTTAAAGGTTGAAATTAACCATCCTATGCCACTAGATTACAATTATAAAGCTATCACAGAGGCAGGACATTTCTCCACAGAGGCAGGACATTTCTCCCAGTTCTTCACTGAAGGGGGTAGCAAGGTGTGGAGGATCTAATCCTGAGCTCTCCCATCCCTCTCTACCCTATGCCACTGAAGCTGTTCACATGCTTTGGTTTTTCACAGACTCTGAGCACCGACACTTCCTATTAACTGCCAAATGAAACCAAGACTTGCCCATCTAAAAGATGACGGATACGAATAACTGCTGCCGCAGTAGTCTCCCGTGTAAGGTCTTTTGAAGTAACTCACCTTCCACTTTGATTAAAAACAAACGGATAGACAAGCTACATAACAAGAGCTGGTATTGTCTTTATTCTGAACATTTCTACGACACCACTCTATCATCCCAGGAACACCTCCTGTGTTTTACCCTCCTTAACAGCAGGCACTCAAACAAAGCACCAAAGCCTGCAGGAATTAGCGGTGCGGACACAGCTACTTTGAAAACTATCTGGGAGAAGAGTGCAAACTCATTGTTGCAGGTCCAGGGTCCATCTACAAGGGGCACCTTCACCTAGGCTGAGTCTCAGTATTCCCTCATTGCTTGTGCCAGACATTTTAATTGCCATTTAGAGTCTAGAGAGGGCACATCGGTGTTATAAACATGACCATGCGCAAGACAGTTTTGTAGCATGTCCATAAGAGAGTCAAATGCCTTCGTCCTGCCTGGACGTCTCCCTGCTTTCACGTCGGGGCTGGCAGCCCAGACATTCTTCTCTCCAGACATCATTCATCACCTCTAGATCTAGCACCAGGAATAGGAGGCAAATGCTGTTACTGCCGTCTGGGAATCCAATTCTGGAAATTTTCAAAGTCACATTTTCTGTGTCTGGCTCCTCAGAGCATTTACACTATGGGACATTTTTAGAGAAGTTGAATACTTCTACTGTGTGGAGTCCAGTATGAAGATCCTTCAGCTACAGTTCTCAATCCTGTAAGGACTGCACTGTTCTCCACATGAATTTAAACTCCTTTATATTCTGCAGGCCTTTGATGTCCATGAATACAGGAATATTTTCCCAAATGCTTTGGATACTTGGAAAACTGACAGAGCTTGTATGATTCTGAACTGACATATGTATTCAATTGAAACACACCTTTTGTCCATTAATGTACAACAGCTAGCAGCAGCTAGTTTCTTGTGTGTAATCATGGGTTTGTTTCTTTATCCCAAGCACCACCTTGTAATATAATCTCACGTTGTACACTGTCAGTATGTTCTAACACTTGCTGCTTGTCCCCTTGCTGACTTGTTGCAGAGTTTGGCTCTCCCTTTATTTACAATTTATGAAACGCTGTAACACATGTGATTTACTTCTAGGCATACTTGCTCTCTGCTTTTCAAAGCCTTCTGCTCTGCTGGATTTCTTAATTACTGTTCTGTCTTTATTTTAGAGGGATGAGAAACATCTGTTCTCTCACCATCCTTGCTTGTCCTTAGGCTCTGGAAAACAAACCAAAAATACATGAGCAGCAAAGTTGAGAAACCTCTGTCTTCAATCAGAGGAGGGAAGAGGTGTTCTAAGTCCTGTCTCGGAGCCAGTTTATGTCTTTTCAGGGTTTATTAGGACAAACGCAACTTCATATAATTGTTTGGTTTTGTTGCCCGACCCTGAGCAAATAACCCAGCAAGGAGCCAGCTTGGCTGGTTTCAGCCTGCTTTACACCATTCACTGCAAGAGTCTGGCTGTTACCTGCCACATGGGAGGTACTTCAAGACAGAAGAGATTACAGTGTCCTCCCATGACTGCATGTGGGACTTAACATGCACGTTAAGGAGACAAGAAACTTGTGGGCTGTATCAAATGACAGAAAAACAGCAGAAAAATAACACAGGAAAGAGAAAGGTGAAAAAACATGTATTTTCATTGTGTATGGTTTCTGCCCCTTTTTATATTTAGTAGAATTTTTGGAAGGATGCTTACTCAAATTCTAGCAAAGCGAACTCAAGGAAAAGACTAGTACAACAACAGAAAATAACCTTTGCTTTTTAAAAACGCAAAATTGTGTTTAAGCTCTTTTCCTGTCCAATCCATGTCACGCTTTTCTCAGTGCATTCTTTTCTTGGCCATGAGGTGATGGCCATATTGGTGTCCTGCTCTTCCTCGAACCATCCTTTAAGGACTGTAACCTGAATTGCTCATTGATGAATCTGTGTACTTGTGTTTCGTTATCACTCGGAGTGTAGTCTGGAAACAGCACATTCAGAGGTGTTCTCCAAACAACTGGCAGAAACCCACAGTCTTCTTACTCCCTCCTTCCTAACTGAAAAATTAAGCTAAACAAGCCTCAAGGTTAAATTTCAAGTTGGATTTTTCTCATCTGTTTTGATTGATACAGTATTTTTCCCCTCCATAACCTGTTTTAAGAAACCTGAGCTCTAATGCGCTTGCAGGTTTGAACAACAAATTGCTCAGAGGCAATCTAGAAACATATCATGACCTACAAGACAATTAATTGGTGCTTCACTCCCACCCCAAATCATCAGAAAACAGGACATACTCACTTCAGGTTCCAAAGCACTTGGGAGAAGCTCTTGGTCAGGCAATGAAAAGAGTCAGTCTTTCTTCTGGCAATATTTTAGAGGAAGATGAATTCATTTGTCTCAAATTTGCTACTAACCCCTCCTCCTCACACTTAAGTATGGATTTATATTGTTCTGTATAGAAAAAAAAAAACTTTCCATTTTCTTAACCTACTAAATGAGAGTTATTTAAGCTTACCATAAAATATTTGTGGAGGTTAAATATTTTTGCCAGGAAAAAACAGTAGCAGCTCCCGGCTCTGTGCTCCTTATGCACCACTTTGAAGTGACCTGAATACCCCCAGTGGCACCTACCTCTAGACAGGGAACTCCCGCTCTTTCCTCTCTCATTGCTTTTTCCTTACTTGGTGCTCTTAATGTAGACCGTTGGTCACATTAAACTCAGTAAATACTCAACAAACACTTTGAAAGTAGCTCCTTGATTCATATATACTTGAACAAAGACCGGAGTGAAATGAGTTAACTGCAAATGTGTGCTCTTTATACTTTTTTTGTTATAGAGATGCCGCTGAAATTCAGAGACAGTCCAAACTCTGAGAGTAAACGTTGCATTTTGAAGACTTATTCTGCCTTCTGGAAATTTCCATTGACGATTTTATTTGAAAACAAGTGAGTTAGTAGTTTATACTGTCTAAGGTAAAAATTCTGACATGAGTGGTTTGTGTGAAGCCATATTTTCTTTTGCCAATTTGCAAGGATTTATTCTTTAAAATATAGAACATACCATCCCCACATATTATTGTGGTTCAATATTGCAAGTGTACTGTAAAAGAGACTGCTTTCTTTGCAGTGTTCAATCTCACCACGTGAATGCATGCTGTTCTGTTTCAAATTTCTAAGTAAATACATTTATACCCCCCTCAAAACAGGAACCATAGTAGTGTATTTTGTATGCTGAATTTTGAGAAAAATTGTTGTGGGAAATCTTTCAAACTGCTGCTCCAGATAGCAGGTAAAGTACAGGTGCCAGATGGTATCCATAAAAAGAAAGAAGCACCACTTCACATCTCGCAATAAAGCTGAAGGCTGCACCCTAAGGAACATTTGCTGCATCATCGTCAGGCCCTTTCATTTACATTTTGCTGTCAGCAAGCGCAAACCTACCCGGCAAAGAAAGACAAAAAAGATGGCCAGCTTCTCTTTGGATTTTAGATGGACAAGCGATTGCGTCTTTTTTTTTTTTTTTCTGGTGAAGAGTTTACTAATGAAATACCAAAATGTTTGATTGTAATACAGTGTTACATAAATACCTATTACAGTCTAATTAAGTAGATAAATTCAATTTTCAGCTCTACAGGGCAGATTTTAATCTGGCTTCCAGTCTGTTTGTATATACAACAGGGATATGCGTGTTGATTTAAGAAAATCTGGACTTTAACAGTACAGCTATTGCATGTATGTCTATAGTACATCATGCATATCTTGATTTATTCCTTTGTACGACAGCTTAATTTTAGGCGTACAGTGCTGTCTAGAGTGCTGCAGCAGCCCCTCAGTGCTGGAAGCTGTTAATCTGGGTTTTGCAAGCCGTCCTTTGTCTCCAGGTTGAGATCTTATTGTATTTTCATTCCTTCTTAAAAATAGCTGGTAGTATTGTCAAATTATTGGAATTAACCTACTTTAAGAAGGAAATTAGGTCAGTTCCTATATTCAAGCCCAGGCTTCGATTCGTATGTATTGTTACAGCTCTCTTGCATCCGACAAAACAGGCACTTCCCCGTGGAAGCTACAGAGCTATGTGCAGCAGTGGGCTTCAGCCCACACTAACACAACACTGGAACCACACGGTGGGGTAAAGGCCCCATCACTTGTTATTAGTCTCTGCTGACACAAACCTCTTGGCCAGAGAAGAAACATGACTCACTGTAAAGAGTTCAGCTGAGCTGTAACTCAACCATTAGCAGGTTGTTTGCAACGGTGAAGACAAATTGAACCATTACACACTTCTGATACTTGAAACATGCATAAAAATCAGACTCCAAACCAGTTTTTGAGTTTCTCATCTTCACCAAACCACCTTGGATCACCCCTTCCAAACCCACCTTACCTGAAACAGAGACCGAGATGAAACAGCCACTGACAGAGGAACGCAATTGGCCAGCTACTGAGCTACTCATCCTCTCTGACCAGTGATCGGGGAGGGAAGGGGTGACAGGGATCAAGACCTACCTATAGGTCTTGACAGTGATTGCGGCATCTGAAACACTGGGCACACTGGGAGAAAGAAGAAATTCTTCATGCTCCATGCAGCTGCCACAGGCTACATGCCAAATACAAGGCCCAGCTGCTTATCTGCCATGCCACAATCAGGAATGCAAGCGTGCCCAAGACGAAAGGCTCAGCGGACCACGTCTCCACTTGCTCCATCCTCAACTTTTTGAGTCCTCCTTTGCTCGTGGCCCCCTCCTTTTTTTCACTACCGTTACTAAGCAAAGCAGAAGTTCAGAAATTACAGTTGTTCATTTAGGCAAGGGAGTCTGTTGTGCATCCCCAACCAGAGCTTGTTCCTGCCTCCCACAGCTGCCCCCGAGAGCCCCAGGACAGAGCTCTTCAGTTTGGTGCTTGCAGAAAAACTTTTATTCTGCCTCCAATTTCCCTACGCCAAGGAATTCTCTTCCCAGTAAAAGGACAAGATTGACCTCTAGATAACACACCAAGAGAAAGGCAGAGAGGGAGTCACCCCTCTGGCATTCCTTCCTCTCCAAAGCAGTTCACAGCCACACTTGCACCAAGGCAGGAAAATCAACATGTAGAGAAAACATACTGCCGCTACATGTAATTTAGACAGCTAGCTATCTGCATCTAGGAAAAATAACTGGAAGTTAACAGGATGCTTTTTCTCTTTCCTCTCAGCTTCAAGCTCATCTACAACTAACAAAGAGACTGCGATTTCTGCATATTAATTACACTCCAGAAAAGGAGACAGAGAGACAAGAAAGTAGGACAAATCCACACTGTACATTCCTTTCTCTGGCATAATGAGCTGCCACAGTTCAACCTTTAGCATTCCTTGGTATCCATTTCTCCTTTCTGTGCTTACCCACATGCACAGCTATTGCTGAGAAAGGCTGAATCACCAGGAAGCCTAAGATTATTCAAGGAACATGAGAGCCACTGCAGAACCACCCCCACAAAAGACCACACAGAACAGCCTCAGTAAGCCTCATCAGCACCCTCATGATTCTTTACTATGGTACTTTTTAGCAGATGACAGAAAGAAAACCTTTTCTGGGATTTTTTTTAATCTTTTTTTTCCAAAGTGTCCAGAGAAAGCAGAAAACAAAGCAGCATACAGCACGTACAGACACTCCCATCCCTTTGGGGCAGCTTAAAAGCAAGCATCTAGGTTACATTAAACAGCATCCTTTACAGTCTCTCTTCTCCATCTTTAAGCAACACATGGAATATGCAGGCAGAGGAACGTTGCCAGGGGTGTCCCCATGAAAGCCACCAACCTGGGATTGACAACTTTTGGATAAAGCTTTTTCTTTTCCTGTTTTCCAGGATCATCTCCACACGGGAGCCAACAGAACGTTCCTTAGCTGTGAAGCAGGTCTGGATTTTCTAACATGACATTGTTTCCTCAACTTGCCCCAAAAGAAACATGTGGACTCAAAGAAGAACTCAATGACAGCAGCAGTAAGCAACATGCAGATCAAAATAGCTCGTATCACTTCTACAGCGTGTGACGTGCTGGCAGGTATTTTTGTCTGTTAACACCACAAAGCACAACTAAGAAGCAGAAGCAAGTTCCAAAGACATATGCAACCCCAGTCAGGTCACACAGGTAAATGAAATGACAGAGATGCCAACTGCAGGATGGACAACCCAAGAATAGTAAGATGCTTGCAACATCTTTACTTTTTTCTGGATCATTACAGGTCAAGCAGAGTCACATCTTCATTGTGTAATAAACACTCATTTTTTCATTGCAATGTCACTCCTCCTCAAAGTTAACCATAGAATCATAGAATTTTCTAGGTTGGAAGGGACCTTTATGATCATCTAGTCCAACCATCAACCCAACACTGGCTAACCTAATGGCTTCTAAAGGGCCAGGGGTAATCTCACACCCGAATTAAAAAAATACCGCCACAACAACAACTTGTATCAACATCCGACATCCGTGGCATTTTCCTCATCAGTCGGAACATATTGCAGATAAACACCGTAAGCAACGAACTTGGAAGATGGCACCCCACCCCACCACTCTCTGCATGGGAAAGTGGGTGGGATGTTCAGCTCTTCCCCACACACACGCAAGGAATGACATTTTACTGAGTTCATATGGACTTTACCTTGTGGCAAACATTGCTCTCAGGGAAGAGAAGGTAGCAGCATCCTCCTTCAAAGCCTTCAGCTCATTTCGCAGCTTCATCATTGTCTCCGTAACCATAGCTTTCTCATTTTCATACTTGCTTTTTAAGTTGGCAAGGGCTACCTCTGCAGTCTGTTGTTTAGCAAGAAGAACAGAAACATACTAGTTAATAAAACTCTTCACAAAGTGGCTGACTAAGAGATTTCTAATCACTGGTCACATACTGGAACATTTACTTTGGACTGGAATGTTAAAACTTCTGGTCAACTGTTCTTGTACAAATTAAATAAAATTTCATTTTTGAACACTGGAAACAGATTGGTCATATGGGTCCCCTACTCCCATTAACCCCACAGCAGCATCGAGGAAGTTACAGAATATACATTTAGTGACACCTATCTCCAGCTACTGAAAGAGATTAAACTTTACATACTTCAACACAAAGAACAAAATAGTCTATTTAGTATCTCTATATTTAAATGCATTCATCAGTCACTTACACAGTTCTCTGACCCTTACAGCTTTTTGCCTATCTTACACTTTGGGACACCTTTATTAAAATGTACAAAAGAAAACTGAAAGTATGTATCTATTTTTTAAACACTATACTATTTTTTTTTTGTTTTGGAAGACAACTTCAATTTGCATTACTTTTAACTTTAGAGGAGACAATGAAGGACATCACGTGGTGTCTTGATGGCAGTTATTTTCCATCTGCTGCACTGCTAATGTGTATCAAATGGCACTGCCCGATCCCCAGAGACTAATTTTACCTTTCACCCTGTTATTTTGACCATGTTCTTATACCACCTCCTCATCTTGGAAGGCTTTCTTGTATTTTGCAATTTGAGAGAGAGGAGGAGTACATAAGTTTAAGAACTCTTTTAAGTGTAACTACTAGAATTCTTTCAAGTAGAAAATAAGATTCAGGTCTTCATTTTAGCTGTCTTACAATAAATATAATCTGATGTAATTCAGACAGGCAGTAGATCAAAGCTGCCCTAACCTTAATAAAATGTCTCAGGAGTATGTGACAAGCAGAAGTCAGTTAGAGCCCCAGCGCTCAGCTGTGTGCCTCTAATGAAATAACCTGCTTCAGCCTTGGACCAAACAAGTATCAGCAACAAAAGCCCCACTGGGTTGAGGGTATAGGCAGTGTGACCTCAAAGACAAATTCTCTTGTGTTTATGACCTAATTCCCTGACACTATAACCTTCACATCTGTAAGACCCGGTTACCTGTTTGTTGGCCTTCAGCACAGTTCTCAGAGTTGCTATCTGTTCTCTCTTGGTGCTCAGCAGGGACTTCAACTTCAGGATTTCTTCCATGAGAGCTTCCTTGTCTTTGTCCACCACTGGCCCAAGTTCTTGAGTGGCAACACGTTGCCTGGACAACTCAGTTGTTCTGTCCACAGCAGCTTGCAGGTGTTTGATCTGATCTCGGATTATAGCGATCAAGTTGTAAATGTTCATTGGTTCCTTCCGAGGATCTGACACAGGAGACGGCAAAGATGACACTGGAGATGGGCTGCTGTCACCGCTTCCATTCTCTGCCTTTCCTAGCTCTATAGTTAACAGCCCTTTAGAAAGAAGGATGGGAGACCTTCTTCCCTTGGTCTCTGGACTACTGCGTCCTCCTTTACCTTCCTTGTAGTAATCCAGCATTACTCTGTTTGGAGTTTCGTTGTTGCACATGCAGACATGGTGGTATAAATTGGCCAGTTCTTCACTGAAGGTGACGAGTTCATCCTGGGCCACGCTGAGGCTGCCCTGTGTTTCTCCGGCAACATCACTGACTTTCTTTAGCTCCTTCTCCAATCTGGCCACCTGTTCTCTATCATGCCTACTGGATTTTTCTAGTGAGGTGATCTTTTCAGTGAGAGCTTGGCTCTCAGTCTCATACCTGCTCTTCTCTTCCTCATACTTGGACTCACATTCTTTGTATTTGGCCTTCAGATTTTTAAGCTCTTCTTTTAGGTCAGTAATCTCAGCCACCGCCACTTTGTACTTGCACTCCAGGATCTCTGGCCCATTGATGTCAACTTCGTAATAGTCTCCATCTTCATGGCTGTCTCGGTCCTTCTCATTGTCAAGAGCAGACTGACGTTCCTTGCTGACCTGCAGCTTCTTCATTGCGTTCAGGTTTTCTGTGAGTCTGCCAACTTTCTCATGCTGCTCCGAGAGGGCCCCCCGTGTATTTTCCAGCTGCTTCTGAGATTCCTGTAGTGTTGTTAACAAGTTCACCTTTTCTCTTTCCATCTGAAATGCATGAACACAGACATCTACATAAAGGAAACTGTATCGCTTAAATGGTTGAGACATGTAAGAGACATTTAAGGGACAGCAACTTAGCCAAGGTCCATACGGTTACAGAAATACGAGCAGTTGCACATTATGGAAAAGGCTATTTGATCTATTCTAAAACTAACTCAAGCACAGTGTTCCTTGCCAATTCTTTCTCATTTTCACTCAAAAAATCCTTTTTTTTTTTTTTTAAACACACTTCTTCCATAGCTGACGGTCTCATTGTGAAAACATCCTTTCAGCTGAAGATAAGCTAAAGTTTACTGTTATCTTGCAAATTGTCAAGTAAATATGAGAAAATGTGCAGCTTTCTCTATGGAGAAAGATTGGAGCCTCACAAAAAACTCAGAAATACTGAAACTTTTAAAGTTTCTCCTCTGAAAGTTCTTCTTTTGAAAAGAGTCCAGCAATTTTTTTTTTCCACAAACGCTTTTTCTTATGGAACTCTTTAAAAACGCTTGACAAAATAACTTTAAAACATTTCCACACAACACAAATACGTGCCTTGTTTCAAACTCTCCAATCTCCCAATAGCACAAATATAACACAGAAATGCTTGGTACTGATTAAAACTTCATGATGACTGGATTAACTATCAATTTGTTGAACAAAATACTTTCTCGCTAATGAAGTAGTCACAGCACATACATCACAGAAGATACATCACAATTTTCCCCCAAACACAGGACACGACTGCTAGCTTCTTTGCATCAAAAAAAAAAAGAAAAAAAGAAGAAAAAAGCTATGGTTTTCAGCTGACAAACATTTAACATCCTCAAATTCTAAATCAATCAGAGCCTTTACAAATATAGTTCATACTGTATGGTGGTCATGTAAGGTATTGAGAAGACTGAAATTACAACCCAAATAAACTCTAGTAGCTATCTGGAAGTACACGTTTAAGAAACTCATTTACCTGTACAAGCTGTTGTTTCAGCTTCTGGATTTCAGAAATGTTTAATTCACTCAGAAGATCTGAAACCAGACTTGGGGCTGGAGGGAAGCTTTCATTTTTCTTGGGTGTTGATGTACTATTCTTGCCATTGCTGAGTTTGCTGAGGCAGTTTTGTTCAAATCCATTCATGATTTCATCATTATTGGGCTCCGTGGCTTCATCGCTGAACTTCAGTCCGTCCAAAGAGATGTTCAGATGGCTGTTGTACATGGAGTCATTGATGTTCATGTAGTGAGAGAGCTCCTTACGAAGATTGTTCTTCTGCTCCCGCTCCGTCTTCAGCGTCTCTAAGGCCTCCTCAAGCTGGCGTTCAGAGATCTCCTTCAGCCGTATGGCATCTTCTAGCTGGCTGTTGAGAAACTCTGTTTCCTCTTCGAGCCTTTTGATTTCATGTTTCAGGCCTTCAAACTCCACCTGGAGAGAGACAAATGGAGGGGAAAAAAAACCCTAATGAAAATGTCTGCCTGCAAGGCACCAAGTAATTTTACTTTTCAATGTTCAATTTCACTAAATATGGTGAGAACAGAATGATTTTTTCAGTTCTGGAGTCTAGTTTTGGCACTATGACTGTAAACACCGCTTACATAATTTACCTTCACAAGAGACCACAGAATCAAATTTCTAAGCGAACCGTCAAATAAGCTGATTCCAGCTTAATTAAGACAGGTGGGAGATACAGTGCGTGATACATAGGCATCACAGAACGGGCTTTCCTAGAACATTATGCAAACTCTTTCTCTGTTTGATTAACAAATTCCTTGGCCTACCTTGCCACAAATTCAAGCTCAACATTTCCAGAAGCCAGCATCGCAAAGCGGTGCTTCTAACGCTGCTCACTGCTGTTAGAATATGCCACAGTGCTTAAAACTGTTGGGATGCACCTAGCTATCAAACTCTGCTTTTATACATTCAAAATAAAATGTTTTATCGTTTCTGTCATCATCATTTCAGCACAGCTTGAGAGCTACAATTCAGACTCTACACTTCAGAGTCATAGTGCTGCTACATAAAATTTGATGGCACACTAAGTTTTTACCTGTAAAATTGCATTTTTTTTAAACCTCTCTTGCACTGAAATTATGAACACCAACCACGAGTGTAAAATTTTGAATTCCTCAGGGGAGAAAAGAAAAAAGCATAAAGAATACATTTTCTTTACCTAGAAAGAAAGGAAAACACACCACATGATATATGACCCTATTTATTTTTGCCAGCTGCTGAAGGAATTTTAGATGCCACCATACACCAATCTGGTAGTGCTGAACCACACCTCATTTAAAAAACAGGAACCAGTCATATTAATTCAGTTTTGCAAGTTAAGCCTGGGAAAACTTGATGGCTTCTTCTAGTTATGTTCGTGGGATAATTAAAGCTTAATAAAAATCATCAAGTAGGATTAGGACAAGGTAGAAAGTGAAATAACCCACTGCCATGAAAAGAATTAGCTCTTGGTTCTATATATGTCCACTGAGCTCAAATATTTAAGATTGCAGTCTATTTTCAAAGGTTCCAGAGTGCAAACATAACAGTCAATAATTACTAGCAACTGACAAGATAGCATCTGAGCTATAATTTGGCTCAGCCCAGAATGGCAGCATTCCTGAATATTGTTATTTTAGAATGTGAGCATGGAGCTGGGAACTTTCACTTGCTCCTCTGAGGTGCAAACCTCATGAAGTTCAACAAGGCCAAGTGGAAGGTCCTGCACCTGGGTCAGGGCAATCCCAAGCACAAATCCAGGCTGGGCAGAGAATGGATGGAGAGCAGCCCTGAGGAGAAGGACTTGGGGGTGTTGGTGGATGAGAAGCTCAACATGAGCTGCAATGTGCACTCACAGCCCAGGCGGCCAACTGTATCCTGGGCTGCATCCCCAGCAGTGTGGCCAGCAGGGTGAGGGAGGGGATTCTGCCCCTCTGCTCCACTCTGGGGAGACCCTACCTGGAATATTTTGTCCAGCTCTGGGCATCCCAGCATCAGAAGGACATGGACCTGTCAGAGCAGGTCCAGAGAAGGCCACAAAGATGACCAGAGGGCTGGGGCTCCTCTGCTGGGAGGACAGGCTGAGAGAGTTGGGGTTGTTCAGCCTGGAGAAGAGAAGGCTCCAGGGAGACCTTAGAACAGCTTTCCAGGATCTGAAGGGGGCCTGCAAGAAAGCTGGAGAGGGACTTTCTGCAGGGGCACATCATGAGGGGTAATGGCTTCAAACTGGAAGAGGGGAGATTTAGTTTAGATATTAGGAATAAATTTTTCACTCTGAGGGTGGTGAGGCACTGGCCCAGGTTGCCCAGAGAAGCTGTGGCTGCCCCATCCCTGGAGGTGTTCAAGGCCAGGTTGGACGGGGCTTGGAGCAACCTGGGCTGGTGGGAGGTGTCCCTGCCCAGGGCAGGGGGGTTGGAACTGGATGGTCTTTAAGGTCCTTTCCAACCCAAACCATTCTATGATGATTCTATGATTGAATACAATGAATGAGACAAAGAAAGGTAAAAAACAAAAGCAGTCAACTCCATAGATTGGATTTTAACAGATCACTATCTCTTTCAGTCTGCACCTAGGGCATAACAGCCCCTTCATCCCTACTGCATGTCAGGGCACCTGAAACAGCGTAATTAGACCAAATATATTCAGGTGAGAACAGGTCCAACCTGGAACCCCCTTTTGGGCATATCAATGAGGCCAAAGTGATAAACATTGACATTGAGTTTCACCTGGAGATAAATTAAATACGTCCAATATCCCAGCTACCTCGCCTGGTGGTGCAGCTTTCCTTTGGAACACTGAAGGAGATCTGAAGCAAATCCTCATAAACTTTTGCCATGTGCTCAGTAAAACAGATGGTATTAACACCACTGTTCTCTTCAAGAGCTTTTATTTTATCCTGTGATTTCAGGAATATTATACAATTTTCTCGATTGAACCTTGAGTTTTAGTTATACAATAACACTGACAGGTGCATGAAGAATGAAAATAGCAAGTCCTCAATTGATAGATGAAGTGAACCGTGCCAAAGAGAACATCTAATTACCTCCACAAATGATAACTCAGGGAAACTCTTGAGTTTTTCCAAAAATGCAGTTTTCTAAAATTCTGAAAATAGCTGGAACTGTGCAATTAAACGTGACTTTTCAGATGAGCAGTCACACAGGTCTGACAGTATAGAGCTACTGTAACAGTAGTCCATGTGTAATGAAAGTACCTAGAGAGGAGGAGTACAGGACTGGAGAGATAACGTAAGCACTAAGCAGCAATAAAAACCTATGTTCAGAAATACACCCAGTTAGAGATACTGTAGAAGAGGATGGATGGATGAATAATATTGCAAAGAGACATTGAAAAAACAGTGTAGCAACAAGACTAAACCAAGTAACAAAGCAGACTGGTAGAGACTTCATTTCCATCAGAGAGAGAAGGCAATGGAAGGATCTGGAGGCCAAAGTAGAAGCAAAAAATACAGCTGTGTATAAAGAGTCAGAAAGCTCTTAAACATCTTGGGACAACTCTTGGTACTAAAAGATAGAGCTTATAGTCTCAAAAGAAGCACAAACACAGAAAAGAAGTGGCTGGATGTTCAAACGAGACAAAACCACACTGTAACACAGGAATTAACTGGTGCTACCAAAGCAATGCTCACTCTTTTGAAAAACTTGCCTGATTTTGCTTCAGGACAGACACTTGTTTCTGGAGACAGATGTTTTCCTCTTCAAGCTCAGTGTAGTCTTGCAGCAAACGTGCTTCTCGGAATTTATATTCCTTAATATCATCTCGCAGACGGGCCCTTTGGATTTCCACATTCTGATTGACCTGGAAAAACAAATAAACACCCCAAATGATGGCAATTTGGTCAGCTACAATTAAATGTCAAAATTTTATCTTTCCTTATGTGCACTAATCAATTAGCTTCTATTCAAATAGAACCCCACCCCCCACCCCGAATTAAATTACGGAACACCAAGTCATTTACACAATAATTAGATTTTGTTTTCTTGCTTCTCTTACAAATTCTCACCCTTGACTCAAAACTTAATGAGCAAGCAGGGAAAGCAGCATGCACACCTACGTTGTCTCACTGACTGTTAGCAACAGACAAAAGTTTTCCAGATCAGAAGTCAATGCCTGAATCTGTTAACGTTTAAACAAGAAGGGCCTTTTCACAAGAGAAAGACAGATTCAGATGACCCCAGATGTTCTTATTTGGACAGGTATTTGCTGCTGCTTGCCAAGAGACCTTTTCTTTATGCCTTTTATTTATGCCCAGTGTAATAATTTAGAAATATGTTCTAATGAATCCTTTTGGAGAGAGACACTGAGTTAGTGTCAAATGAAATCCAAGATCCCTGGTAGAAAGAAATTACATGTGTGGTTGACTCAGTATCTTGGAGTAGTATGACCTTTAGATCTTTTGTGAATATGTGCTGACACTTAAATAAAGCAAGCTATACATATCCAGCTGTGTGAATGGCCCACTGTACCTAGCTCTATTTTTTTTTCCAACATTATCTTCTTTCAAGCCACATCTTTAGATACTTAAAGTGAAAAATATGTCCTAAAACATTAGCAGAAATATCTTCAGAGATAGTCAAATAGGCAACATAGTTGCCTATAAAAATAGTACCCAGATATTTTAGCAGCTGTACCTGTGAAGCGACAGGATGGTTCTCCAAACTGTTCAAAATCAGCTCAAAACAAATGCCAGCTCACGAAAGAGGCAGCTTAACAATTCAGCTAGTTAGGTTATGGTATCTTATTTCTCTTTTTATCTATACAGCAGCCTAGCCAAGAAACCTTCATCCTCTTGGTATACAAACTCAGATTCCCTTGGTGTTCTCCGCTTCCAGTTAGAAACAATAATGTCAGCAATGAATGAAATACGGTCTCAGACTTCTTGCAAGTGTGCAGCGGGAATACACAGAAGTAATACAACAGGTATTAACAGGCACCTACAGAGAGCTAAAGAGATAAAGGAACTGTTCGTGGCAGGAGCGTATGCCAAGACTTGAATCTTGCATGTTCTGAACACAAACACAGAATCACCTGCAACTGTTAAGGCGAATAAATTTAATTATAGCTCCCTCACATGTCAGGTGGAGATTAGACTATATAAACTTGTCCGCTTATTTTTAGCAATGAAGAGAAGAGTGCTACTTCCCAGCACACTAAGAAGATAAAATAAACATTAATTGCTGAAACCAGACACTACAGTATGACAATGCAAATGAGAAGTTGCTACATCCCCTATTCCATGCTTGAACAAGCATTGGCTCTATCTTTGTGTGAACCTGGGGCCACAGGGAAAGATGCACAGCAGGTAGCTGAAGGCTACTGGTCGACATGAATTCACATCTTAACTTCTCCTTAACAACTCCATGAAGACCTCTTGCCTTGGGCAGAAGGAGCCTCCAGCCAGATAATCCAAACTGTTTAACAGTTAGGATTGCAAAAGGCTCTTGCATCAAATCCAGTTTCATACAAATTAGGAGATCTTATCTGTAATTTTCTCCATTCCCCGAGCAAGTAAAATGCAATGGAAGACCACCCACAAAGCTACTGGCCAGCTTCTCTCCCCACCATTCAGGTTGCTTTGCTCCTCTTCCTCCCTAGATGATCTAATCTTTCTCTTTGCAGAGGCTGATGCCTGGAGAAATCACTGGAGCTGGGTCTTTTTTTTGGAGAAAGAATGGTTTCCGTCCAATCCTGCCTGTTTAATTCAAAGCCACAGTAAGAGCTCATTATTTAATGCAAAAGTATTGTCATGCTCTGCCTAGCACAAGAAAAAGTCATTCTATTTCAGTGAGTACAGGAAGGCCAGATTTAAAAATACCTCCCTTGTTTCCTGACCGGGGAAGGAGGATATAACCTAGATTTATTGGCTGTTTAGCAAGCTGAACATTCAGTTTGCTCTTAGCATTTTCGTGTCAAATAAATGTGCATGCTTGCAAGCTGCAAGGTTATGTTGGGTGCCATGCTATCTCATGTAACTGACCAAATGGCGGGATTTTTTTTCTGCACGAAAGAGAAGCTACTGCATCCCTCCTTGATCGGATTTTTCTATTACCTGTGAAGAAAGCAGTATTCACATAGTTGAAGACAGACACACATAGACTGCACGTGTTCTCACAGGTGGTGTTCTACGGTTCCTCAAGAGCACAGAAGAAGTGAGCTGAGCTACGGATGAGTTTGAACCTTTCTGTGACTCTTCAGTGGCTACATCCTTCCTCCTCTGCTTGAGCGACCCTGGAGCACAGGGCAGGCGGGGGACCAGGAACACAAGGGCATGGCTGGCCAGGCTCTCAGCTACAGGGAAAGTCACACCTCCACCCAAAGCAAACCACATAGCACTTAGAAAACATCATTGCCACTGTGTGGAGAATTGATGGCCATAAAAATCTTGTTGAGTAAAACCCCTCAACTTCTCAACCTATTCCCGCTATGCAGAAGCCTCTCATCCATCCTGCCCAGGAAAAGACTGCGATCTGAGAGTGATTCCACCTGATCTAAAAGCCACAGACTGCTCTGCTCCTGCTGTTAGAGAGCTCGTCTTCAGCATTTTCATCCTCTCAGCTTTGCCTCCAAGAGCTCTGCACGGGGCCCCTCCATGCAAGACTGGTGCTAGGAATCGCAGAGATTTCCTCAGAACCAGTTTGAATCCTGCCTTGCCTGCATATCAAAACCACAACTACCGTCCTTCATCACTGCCAAAAGCCTGGTCCTTGGCACCTACTTTTCTAGTACACCCCAGAATATGAAGTTGTGTATAATTTGACCCTGCGGATTAAAATAATTGAGAAAAAAAAAAATTCTGTTACGCTGAACTCCTCCAGCTCACGAGCTCACAGCTCAGCTTGAGTTCCCTGCTGCAGTAAATGTGCTCACACCTAATTTAACATGTCACTGTTATCACCAAGCATCAAAATGTAGTTTGCCCAAATTTATTAGATTTAATGCTTCATGCAATAAATATTTCTAGATACGGTAATTCCCTCGTGTTCTTCATAGGAAGGGTTCACAAAAAAGGATGCAGACTCTTTGGAAGAAATACAGTGCAGTCGGAAAGGACCACAACTCATCTATATTCTGTTTGTGTGGGGAGGAGAAAATAACACAATCATTTAGATTGGAAAAGACCCTTAAGATCATTAAGTCCAACTGTTAACCTAACACTACCAAGTCCACCAAAATAATCAATAAAACGTCATCTCTTAGACATTGTACTACGTATCAGCATGAAAATTGGGAAGACGAATCCTCGGACACTTATGTAACTTAGTGCCTTCTTCAGCACTTTTTTGAAGGAGGCTCTTCAGCCAACATTCTTCTGAACACTGCCTTCTGCTCACAGCTGTCACTGTAGAAGAGCCAACCACAAAGCTACATCACCTACCCCAGGTACCACTGGTGAAATTAAGAACTCAAAATATGGACCATAGGGCTTTTCTAGGTGCAAAAGGGAAAATTTAAAGTCAATCACTAGAAGTTAACAAAACTAACAAGTTACATTATTTAGGCTACAAAGACCAGCAGTTGCAAGTTGGGTGTGAAATTCACAGCTGCCTGTCTGATTTTAATTGCGTTTCCTTTGCACATGTGAGACCAGGGTTCTGTGGCAAAGTATCACATAACTGTATAATTAAGGGCTGGGATATAAAATACCCCCCTTGAACAGAGCCAAATTAAGATTGCATAAGAAACCAAAAATAATCGTCCCCTAGTTCTCAAGTTACGGGCTCTTGAATAATTTTTTTGGTATGATAGATATAAAACAACCCACTAATATATGGTAGGAAAAAAAAAGAAAAAGTTCCATTAGATCCAACTGTTCATGATACATGACCAAAATGTTTGGAAGGCTGTACTTTCACTACCGCAGTAAGGATCACCTGTGTCACAAGGCTGGCTGTAGGCCCTGGCAAGGAGAACTTTGGGGGTGAAGAGGGAGACCAGCAGCACCTCCTGAGGATGCCCTTCTCTCTCTCTCTCTCATCTTCCTCAGATTCTGAAGCTACACGAGCTTCTTGTTTTTAAAAATTTTCCCACTCTGTTCTTACAGTAGAACTACTATCAAATAGTTTAAAAACATTTATTTCTTTATGCATAGGAGAAATACCATGGTGGCCTGGCTCTGCTTCCTCATTCACAGGAATGACATATGACAGCCACGGCGTTACTTAAATGTCACTGTCATAGCTTTTATACTTTGATTCAGTTCACGAGCCACAGGCATCCCTCTCTGTCCCTGCACAACAGAAACAGACCATCCTTTGGATAAAAATCTCTGTTTTTTCTAATTGTATCCACCACCTGTGTCCTCTTCTCCAAACACCGCTTGGGAAATTACTATGAAAACAGTTCTTAAAAGTGACAGAAAAATTAGTGTGCTCTCAGCAGTGTCTTACAACACAAACACAGTCAAAAGAAGTATTGCAAAAGACAGACCAGTAGAGAAAGTCACTGTCTGCATCAGTCGGACTGTATTTCCCAGAATTTATAGCAAGTGTTTTTGGTGTCTTGTTCACACAAGCCCACAGGACAAAAATAGAGTAGGTATCGTGCTAAGCTGCAGTTTGGACTCTTCTTCACTCTTCTGTTGAAAGTCATGCTGGAACGTGGTCTATCTGCTGAAAAGCCGCTCGACTTTCTAAGCCTTGGTGTGACTGCAGACAGAGGTAGATAGAAATAGGAAGGTGGAGCACTGCGGTCACTTAGAAGCAGAAGAAATAGTTTTGTTTGTGTGTTTTCAAAAGCAAAGTCAAGCTTTAATCACATTTCATGCAGAAAAAAACTTACTGAGCCAAAAAAAACCCCAAGAGGGAGATGACTCATATCCCAGCCAAAGTCTCCCTTCCCAGGTGCCTCTCTGAAATATTATTTCGCTCTGGGAATGGGATGGAAGAACCAAACAGCAGCAACAACAAAAAAAACCCTGAAAACCCCAGCAGTAGCAACTGCAGTCAAAAGCAAGCGAGAATCTCCAAGCCCACCAGTGCAGCACTTGTCCCCGGTGCTCTTGCAGGAATCTGAACCACACTCAGATGCCACTGCAGGCAGCTCATCAGCGCGGTACAAGCCCTCCATATACAGCACTGGGAACACCTGTGGTAGCCCCTCAGCGTGTTCTGCAACTAAATGCTAAAAAAATTACTAAAAGAGCTCCCTCACCTCACCCCTTTCGACGTTTTCCTACACCTGGGCCAGATGTATGCTCATTTTATGCACTTGGAGCCACTGAGCAAATCTGACCTGATTTCTCTTTCCTAGCAGAAGTCGCAGTCTTATTTACTTTTTTTTTTTGGACTAGGAGACAAGTTCTGAAGAGCTCTAATTCACATAAGACATGCTGAGTATTCCCAAGCACATTCAGGTTGAACTCCGTGACAAATACCCTGCAGGGAACAAAAATCGGAGCTGGCAGGGAAAAAGAGGTGGAATATGCACAATTCGCAGCACATTTATTCTCCTGCAGAAAGTGGGGAACAGAGCATACTAGCTATTGACCATAACATATACACAATGCTCCCAATAGCTCTGAAGCATTAATGGAAGATATGCGGCTACACTGAAACTTTGGTAGCAAATGTGCACAAATGCCTGGTTTTTGGTTGCGGGTTGTTTTTTAACCTGTCCTCTCATTATCCAAACACCTACCTCATGACAAAGCACCTTACTATGGATACATATGTCTGTGATTAATGCTGGGGCACCACACTATTAATGTGCTCAGCTCAAGATTTTATTTTTTTTTTGCAAACCATTAAATAAAAAGCTTTGTGAAGCTGGGACATTAAGGATGGATTTATTACAACACAGGAGAACAAAGAACTGCACTGTCATGTATTTCTTTTCTGCGCAGTATTAGTGAGACCTGAGCTGACTCAGTTACTACAGCGTATCCTGGCGCCATTTAAATCTCATAACTACTTAATCTGCATTAAGTCTTGCTATGATGTCCTATTACTTAATGCACGGTTTGCTAACTATCTGTTCAAACATTGGATCCAATATGAAGTCAAACCCACATCCTCCAAACCCCTTCTTTGTCACGGGGAGGGTGGACGCCTGCGCTGGGAGGAGCGACACCTCACTCTTGTTTCAGTTCCATGTGTAAGAATCCAGCCCTGCTGTAGTGATGCTCTCCAACAACCCAGGTGAGGACAAATACACCTCTGCTGAGAACAGGCTTTAGCTGCCCACCCAAACTGGTGGTCTTTGCCCGGTAGCCCACTGGGCTCTAACCACAAGGTGGCTGGTACTGGTGCAAGCCCACACAGGCAGCGGTACGATGCCTTCATAGAAACAAACAGATCAATGGTGTGGAAGAAGCTGGGAGGACTGGAATGAGCCTTCACAGAATGGTCAGGGTTGGAAGGTCCCTCTGGAGACTGTCTACTCCCACCCCCTGCCAGAGCAGGGTCACCTACAGCAGGTTGCACAGGATGGGGTCCAGGAGGGTTTGAAATGTCTCCAGAGCAGGAGACTCCACAACCTCTCTGGGCAGCCCGTGCCCTGCCACCCTCAAAGCAAAGAAGTTCGTCCTCCTTCCAAAGAAGTCCCATCCTCCTGGCACCCTCCCTTTAAGTATTTATAAGTATTGATAAGATCCCCCCTCAGTCTTCTTTTCTCTAGACTAAAAAGACCCGAGTCCCAAGCCCCTTCAGAGCCTTGTGAGCAAAAGCTGGGGCACTGATAAGCCTCTGAGATCAGAAGACAACTTTTTAAGTCCATTCGAAATAACCCCTTTTAAAACTAGAATAAGTTAGTTACTGTTAATGGTCTCGTTTCCACCCAGTGATCTCATCACCTATAAAACGGAGCCGTTTTTGAGTTCCCGGAGCAGAAGAGGGGACCCCACTCTCTCTGTGTGTTCCAGCCCCGCTCACTGCATCTTCAGAGACCTGGGCTTGTCCTCCTGCAGTGCAGGGGCAGTGAGTGGGCCTGGCTCTGCACCAAGGCTCCAGCCGAGCGTGGGAGTCTGGATGGAAAACACTGACCCAAACTTGATGACAGTGTTATGAATGGCACTGTGTAACTGATTTCTGATTACCGTCTCCCCCTTCCTGCACTGAATTGCTTGCTAAGAGCAGTTCAACTCCAGCTGCTTTTCAAAATCTTAAATCTAAATGCTTGGCAGTGTTCCACATCCTTCACTGCCACAAAGAAAAACGTTTAACCCTTCCAAGGCCTGCCAATAAACTTTTAGGTAGCTGTCATCTTTCACCTCCAGAAGGGCTGGTGGAGCCAAGCCCAGCTCTTAGAAGGGTATTTAAAAGAAGTGTAGATGTGGTGCTGAGCGACATGGTTTAGTGGCGGACTTGGCAGTGTTAGGTTGATGGTTGGACTTGATGATCTTAAAGATCCCTTCCAACCTAGACAATTCTACGATACTATTATTCTAAGGGTCACTGCCACTGCCACCCCAGGCAACCATCCGCAGAGGTGGGCGATGCTCAACAACAGCATGCCTACCATCTCAGCTAGCTGGTTTTGAAGGGTTTTCTGTGTGCTGTGTTTGTATTTTCAGATGCTAATGAAACAAGCTTGAGGTTCTTTCAACAAACCTCCCTCAAGCTGAAAGGAGAAGGAAGAAAAGAGCTAGGTAACTGAGACAACAGCCCTCTGCGTTCAAGGGCTTGCCTGTCATTCCCCCAGGTCTGGGAGGGCACAGGGATGTTGTCCCCTGGGGGACACCTGAACTCAGGTATAGCTCAGGAATACCAGAACTGAAGCTCCAACTGCAGTAATTCTCCCTCTGGATGCAAACTAGCAAGGGACTGGAATGATGAAGCACACTTCCAGGAAAACAAAATGAACAATAAACTAGCTAGACTTACAGAAGAAGCATAAAGAGCCTTTGCTGCCTCTTCTGCGGTTTTGTCTACAACCCATACTCAGGGGAATGATGTAGTACCGAAGATGTATTTCAACATCAGCAGTAGCTCTAAGTCACATTTAAGTAAAAAAAAAAAATATATATATAGTGACATCAAACATAGTTTTTTCTTTTTCAGATTAAGACTGCTTATTAAAAGCTAATAAACAAAACCTGTAGTCCCCTATACCTGCACTCCTTAACAGAAAACCACCAAAACCTACAAATGAGATTATTGCTATGCCTGGAGAAGCTGTGTTGGCATTAAGGAGTTACAGAACAAGAGATCCGAAAACAAATTTTGAAACAGTAATTTGCTGAATTTGATTTCAGATCCTCAAAAGCTCTCAGCGTTTCATTTCCCAACTGATGCATACAATCTGGACTCCTCTGATGCTCCAGGTGTCTTAAGAGAGTCAAACACCTGCAATCCACAGCGATAATTTGGTAGCAAACTCAAAACAGACCAATTTCCCTATCTAGAAACTGGCCTACATCTCTGGTTTCAGGAAGACACTTTTCATGTCAAGAGCAGCCATGCTGCCGGAATACCGCTGGCAATACAGCCACAACTGCCCTCGTCAGAACGGGGAAGTGACAATTCCTTGTCTGCTGGCCCTCTGTGGGGTGAACCTCCCCATGAGCTGACCCAACCCTGGCCTCGAAGGTGCCACAGGTGCCCCAGCCCCTGCTATGCCAGGAAAGTCCTGCATGCTGCCCATGCTCCCAGGTACAGAACAGCCTCGGGAGAGGAGCAGTGACCTGCCAGCCACCCTGGTGGGGAAGGGGCTGGGAATCCCTGCTAATGCCATCAGACCTTTCCTTCTCATCACAGCTGTCGATGTCCTGAATGGCCTCACTTGTCCCTAACCAAGCTAAAATAAGTCTAATGTTTTAGTATTTCCATAAACCACGTCTTCTAGCCCACTGGTAACTTCTAAATGCTTTTCTCCCTGCTCAAGCTTTTTTTTTTTGTCATTACTTTTCAGGTTTGATTTTAACATCCTTCTATTAATCAGTGATAATCAATGACTTAAACTCCCACTTCAATGATATTACAGAAGAATTACTCTATGCTGTGCTCTGTGCTTCATGCCTGCAGCCCAAAACTGCAATTTTCCTCCGCTGTTATGCCCCTTTGCAAATCCATATTAAGTTTGCCTCATCAGAAATGTCCACAAACCACATATTTTCATTAATCTTAAGTACAAGTTTCTCTTGTTAAAGCCTGCCCTTCTCTGTTACAAGGTCTGTTGGAGGCTCATTTATTTTCTTACTCATATTTCTTACTCTAATATTAAAGGCCTATTTTAAAGTTTCTGTTAACTGTTTCCAGCAGTGACAGTCTTTCTCAGGCAGATTTAATGCTAGCATACTGCGGCAGCAGGCCAGGAACAAGTTTATGATACTTCAGCACTAGATACCACAAATCGGTCAGACTTAAAAAGAATTTACAATTAAAATAAAATTAACAAAATGTCTAAGTTAGCACAGTTATCAAAGATTCAAGGTCTCCTATTGACTTACTTTGGCCATAACTAATTTATATGTAAAGCATGAGCTGAAAGCTTTGGCTAAATTTCTACTCCCAGCATTAGTGGCCTATTTTCACGAGGTGCCCCACCTCCTGGATGTGGAAAGTGCTTAGTTTACATGACCCAATCCTACCGAGATACAATCAGCTCAAAACCATGGGCTTAGAGCTCCATCACCACTTCAAACAATTTTAATGAACTAAATCCCAAATGAACTAAATCCATCTAAATTAATGATACCTATGATACCACTTTATAAGTAGCAGAGGTATATGAAAGATTTTGCTTACATTTAGATTATGGAAGTGGTACTTTTTATAGAAAATGCCACGGAATAAAGGAAAATGCTGTAATATTAAACAATATCATATGGGAGCCTTATGAAGGCTCGATTAAAAAAAAAACATTAGTGATTTTCCCTTTAAAGGCAAAGTAGTCCTTCTGGAGTACAGCAGAGGTGAAGCAGATGCCTGCAGCTCCAAAGGCCAATATTCAATACCTGGTTATTCTGTTCAGTATTTTCCCTTCAGTCCTGGCTACATGAAGAACAGCTCAGACCAGTGCCTGTCTGACATGCTGGGAGGGAGCTTTGGTTGAGGAAAATGCCAACTACCCTGGGTTTCTTGCATTTGCTCAACTTAGAGCAGCAGACACTTCCCTTTGGGCAATTAAATGCTAAAATGAGCAGGGGTTAGCTATACTCACTAATGAAATAAAGGGTGAGAATACTCATCAACATCACTTAAAAAAAATCTGGACCCCCTCCTTGATCTGCAGATGATCCAGCAGGCATTTATGGGGAGCTGGGCAGGGAGACATTACCACCCCAAAGTCACTTCACCTACAAAAAGGGGTAAAGAGGAACACCAGTAAAGTACATCAAACCTATACTTGAAAACCGAAACATAGGGTTAAAAAAAAAAATGGATTTAATACAGTTGCAAGAGCAGCAACAGCACAGCAACATTATTTCTGATACTAGAAGCACATCCCCTAGCTGGCTCTTTGAGCTTCTGCCCAAGTGATGCTTTGTCACAAGCCATGTTCTTAAAACATAACTGTATGTGACTTGAAAATAAATCTCAGTGTACAGTCCTGAGTCAGTTTATCAGTGCAGAACTACGAGGTGGAACAAAGGAATCTTTTTTTCCACAAGCATATTCCAGTACTGCTTTGAGGCTTACTGTAGTACACACTCTTTCCTATTTAAAAAAAAAAAAAGAAGAAAAAAAAAAGGCAACAAAAAACCCAACCAATCAATCTGACCCAAACAAATCTTACTTGGATAGATTGCCAAGGGCCACCTACTTTAATGGAAGCAGTGCCAAGCACAGGCGAAACAAAGCAATCTCCCTGCTTCTGTGTCTTAAAATCACACTACAGGAAAAGTGGAAGTTTTCACTTAGCATTAAAAAAAAAAAAAGAAAGAAAAACA
>VZSZ01003852.1:440078-454443 GCA_013398815.1 Ibidorhyncha struthersii
CTTTAACTGACAGTTTGCAAAGTAACTTCAAGCCATTGTTTCACTGATTAGAGCGCTTCCAGCCCTTTTTTCGATTGTATATATTGATTTTACACGGGCTGAAAGATTACAGCTGCATACAAGAGACTTTCTCCCTCCGCTGCTCAACCCTGGGCAGACTGAGGGTCGCAAGGAGCCGCCACTAAAGAGAAAACCCCATCCCACTATCACTGCGGCACTGCCGGGCACCCGGCAATTTAACTGTACCAGAACAGAAAGATGGCCCCGCGAGAGTTCTACCAGGTTAATTCCCCAACAATAGTGTATCACGGATGCTTAACTGATAACTGAAACTTTGAGAATCATATCTAGAGTTTCATAATGTCAGAAGAACACGAATTTATTTTAATATTTCTTTAAGATCTGAAAATACACAGAGTTCAAATGGTGACTTTCAATGCCCCCATTTTCAGTCTTAATTCATTTTTGGGCACCAAGTCTCTAGGCAGCAGTCATTACAGCAAGAGAAACACTGTAGTTACCGTCTTTCTTCTGAATATATCAGTGCACAACAACAAAAGAGAAATCACAAGCAGATGCCTCCTTGAATACGTGCAAAGCACATCAACTGAATTTCCACGACAATTTATCTTTGGAATGAATTTTTATTACGTTTCAAATGGGTACAAACACTATGCAGTCCTTCCTTTCTGTAAAAATACTCAGCTCTCATCATTCTTTTTAAAAAAAAAAAAAAAAAAAGAGTTGTTGGTACAAAAAAAAAAAAAATCAACTTCAATGAAAATAAAAAGGTGGGAAGAAACCAGCTGCCATCTGCAGCCATCTGCAATGTGCTGAGCCAGCATGCAGCCGCACGCCGCCTGCGGACTGCTATCACCGCCTTTGAACTTCCCGCACAGCAAAGAAGACAGAAGGTTTTTTTTTTAAAAAAAATAAAAAAATAAAACAATACTATTCACACTGTGACCCTTTTAGTTCTTTCAGCACATTAGAGGATGAGAAATCCCATCCTGCACACTGAATTTGGTCGGCTCAGTACCCTCCATACAGAGGCTCGTCACTGCTTTGCTTTTAGAAACGGAGCTTTATCAATCTGCAAACAGCCACTTCTACATTTGGAGCACGTTTAGCAGCCAATTTCCAGCCCCACTGCTCACTTCAGAGGTAACTCTTTCAGTGTATTTTCACATTATTTACATGTGCTTCTGTACGCACAGTTGAAAAAAACAGCAACGAATCATGGAATATCTTCTATACACTACTGTGGGGGAGTATTTGAGCGGGAGGATTCTGCCCCTCTGCTCTGCTCTGGGAAGACCCCACCTGGAATATTGTGTCCAGCTCTGGGGGTCCCAGCATCAGAAGGACATGGAGCTGTTAGAGCAGGGCCAGAGGAGGCCACCAAGATGCTCCGAGGGCTGGAGCCCTTCTACTGTGAGGACAGGCTGAGAGAGTTGGGGGGCTGGGGCGGTGGTGGTGTTCAGCCTGGGGAAGAGAAGGCTCCGGGGAGACCTTGGAGCCCCTTCCAGTATCTGAAGGGGCCTAAAGGAAAGCTGGAGAGGGACTATTTATAAGGGCATGCAGTGATAGGGCAAATGGTAATGGCCTCAAACTGGAAGAGGGGAGATTTAGGTTAGATATTAGGAATAAATTTTTCACTCTGAGGGTGGTGAGCCCCTGGCGCAGGCTGCCCAGAAAAGCTGTGGCTGCCCCATCCCTGGAGGTGTTCAAGGCCAGGCTGGATGGGGCTTGGAGCAACCTGGGCTGGTGGGAGGTGTCCCAGCCCAGGGCAGCGGGGTGGAACTAGGTGATCTTTGAGGTCCCTTCAACCTAATCCATCCTATGATTGAATGATTACAACTGGGCCCAGAAGGGACCTAAAAATCCACAGGTAATCAGCCCTGCAAAAGCCTTTGTGCTTGGAGGCTTTTCCATTAGAAGTTAAGGGTTGCCATGGGATCCTTGAACAAGGAGAAACAGGGGAAAACCACCTTTATCCCAGAGCGTGATACTGAAAGCCGTGTCACACTGCTGCCTTACTCCCAAATTCAGTGCTAATAAACATATTCATTTTCTACAGGCTTTCAGGGTGAAGAAGACCATGTGCAAACACAGCTGCCTCGTGCAGTGCTCCCCATGCACCATACAGGAATGGCAGCAAGTGATGTGCGGTACCAACTCTGCAGCCACTCCTGTGAGTGAACAATCACACCACCACCCAGCAAAGCCACCCTCTGAAGGTCACACTTAGCAACTCACCAGGCAGAGCAGGGGAAACTCAGTGCTTTTTTACCTTTTTTTTTTTTTTAAAACAAAATATCCTTTTCCCCGTGACTCATGGGACTGCAATCTGGTTTTATAAAAGTTTATGCAAAGCACTCAGCTCTCTTACTCAGTTCTGCTTTCTTGTATTTTTTTTTTTTTCCAGCAAATTGACTGTGTAACTGGTCCACCTGCCTCTGCGTCCACCTCTGGGAGTTACACCAACACTCAGGCACCTTCATTTGGTACACAAGGCTGATGCATAAAGCCACCCACAAATCCCTGCTACAGAGGCTTTCTAGCAAAGCTCACCATATTCTGCAATGAAGAGGTGACTCTTTTTTTTGACTTAGCTCCTTAAACAAAAGGAGCTCGCTCCTCGCTCTTTGGTAACATCCTACCCCAACCCTCCGTTTTCTTCTTGCTTCCTTCTCTAGATCAACACCTTTGCTCCTACTCCTTTGGTGACCATGACGAGTTTCTCTCCCTACTCATTCTGCCTCCACGTGTTCTCCAACCCTCTGTACCTCCTGGAGACAAGCTTTCTAGAAAAGCCTTCATTTACACCTTCCTTCAGTGCAACCAGAAATCTTACACTGCCAAAACTCCAAGCTCCGTTGCTCCACAGCAACCAATTGTACTCTCAACTTTCAGAGCTCTTCAGCTTCCTTCACTCCAATTCATCCAAATATTAGCACCGAAGTCATCTTCCTTCCCAAGCCATATTCTCCATAAAAAAAGTGCCTTTTTCCCGCTTTCTGCATTTGACACCATTTTAATGCCATTCACATCTCTGACCTCTTTTTCCATTCTTCACACTTCTGCTTCCAAAAGCTGCAAACCCTCCTCTGCTACTATCCTTTCTGCTTGGAAAGAACTCCTCTAGAGATCAAGGCATTTTTTCTTCCTTTCTTTTCCAAGATTCTTCTGAGGAAAGAACAATAAATCTTTCAGCACTTTCCCTTCTCTAAGCTGTTCACCCATATATGCAGCATTACAGCTTAGACATTATTCAGAATGGGGAAGGTGGTTTACTCTATACGATGCAAGCATGTACAGAAAATAAGTATTTTATGAGCATATTTTTGCTATATGATTAACATTAGTTCAAGTTTCTTTGACCTTTGCAATATATCCAGAAGTATTAAGGCATAACGCTGAGAATTTCATACGATTTCACTGCACTAAAATTCCATTTTATTTAAAAAGCAAAGAAAGAGCCCTCTTGATTTGATACAGAAATACAGGTCAGACTACACGAAGCACAGGTCTTCAAATCTAGAATACATTGTAATAAACTACTTGCACGCACACTTTTGGCCAGTAGTGCACAGTCTGTAATTTAGAGCACAATAAAATCTTGTTTCCACTTATTTTTTGCCATAATGGAACCCATGCCTTCTTTAAGCATGGCTCCTGATACAGCTTTTAGGAAAGGAAAGGCAAGGCAGTACTGCATAGTGTTTGTATCCATTTGAAACATAATAAAAATCCATTCAAAAAAAAAATGGTTTAGAGGAACATGGAGGCTTTCCTTCCTTGGCTGCAGGGAGATCTGTTGTGCATTTTCCTGTAGGGTTTACCAGTTCATTCAAGAGGGAGAAACAGAAAGCAACACAAAGGACTATTCAGCATCTTAGCTATAAATCCTAGTGGGAAAGAGAAGCATAATCCTAACTTTAGGAGCACTCTTCCTTCACTGATGATGTTAAGGAAACCTGGAGAACTTCAGCAATCAGATTACTGTGTATTTATAGAAGAATTATTAGCCATCATCACTCAGAGCAGATAGGGTCACGTCTGACAAACAACTTAATGGCCTACCATGGTGATAACACTGGCTCTGAAAAATAAAGACTTGCTAGCAACTAAAACAGTCAAATATTGTGACCAGCCTGTGTCCTGGGCCTCCCAGCAATGTCTCTTCCACCTCAGTTCATGTATTTTTAACTGCAGGGCCCAGAAAGCTGATACGAGCAGCTGTAATATTGCTACATCCAAGGATACGGAGACATGACCGTGAGCAACTACATTACAGCACGTGTAAGGCAGTCATGGTCGAAGTGGCCTGACCTAATGCAGTGCATCTTACGTTTCCAGTGACGGAAGATCAACTTCCACTTGAAGCTGTTCTAATCAGAGTGCAGGCAATTTCTGTGCGTCCTTCAGTGAAGCATTTGGCTACCCACAACCAAAGACCAAGGTCTAGGTCTTCACTGAAGAATACAGCAGGGCTGGTTGGTTAGTTTTTCTAGGTTTACTTTGAGAGTATGGGTGAACTTCATAAGCCACACACTTGGTTAAGGAAATTATCTACAGGATTGGACTAGAGCATGAGGGTTGTTAGAATCACTTGAGATTCTGGAAACACAAACTGGCAGCCGTTCCTCCAATGCGAGGCAAGGGAATACGGTGGAGGGATAAAACTGACGGATCTTTATAGATGTCTATGTGCTGGGTATTCCTTTTCTCTAAGGTTAAAAACAAACAACAAAAAATCCCAGGATAAACAACTGTGCTTCTGACACAGGCCTGAAAAAACAGCATTATAAACAGAAAAAGAGTCCCCTGCGCACAGCAGGGCCAGGTAACTGCACGGTGTTCATTATCCTTCAGATTGACACATGCTTTCTTGGTAAAGCCTGTCAGTCGATAATGCAGAACAAGAAAGTTTCTTCAGAACAAACCTCAGAAAAACAGCTTCCATGGAGGAAGCCTTGGAGGAATGAAATTACTCACATGTTGCTGATAGCATGTTTTAAAAAACCCACAGGTTATTTAGTACATATTATATGGCACCATGTCAGGTGAGCTATTTTTCTTAACGAATGTATAAGAGCACACACATTAAAATATATTTCCTTCTTTAGGAACTCCGTTTACTTTCCTGGGAAAGAATCGCTCGTTTATTGTTCAGCTTCTCCCTACTGGGCATGGCTGCCTCATGACTTCACAGCCAAGTCACCCCGTGAAATCTGTTTTGGTGCTATTAAAACACAGGAGAGATGAAAGAAGATTAAAAAGGAATGGCAATTAGCAATTACTCAGGAGCAATTACTCCTTTCAGTGACTCTTCCAGGACACAGGAGCTGCTGAGCTAGCTAATGATAGCAGTAAAACTCATAATCTGTAACCACCCTGTCAGCCTGTCTGAACAGGCCAAAGTTAGATAATTCAACAGAAAGCATCAAAACCACTTGTGACTGCTAGCGCAACTCCAGGTGTACCAAATGTCACTCTTATCCCTCGAAAAACAACTCATCGCTTGTCTGCAAGTGTCCTGAGAAGACATGAAAGGAATGACAGTACCTTAAAATGCGCAGTCTTGAATGTGTTTCCAACCAATGAGGGTCAACATCTGGCCTCAACCCACCACCACCACTACTGCCAGCAGCATCTCAAGAGGAGCCACTGCCAGATACACTCGACCATCTTCCTTTTGCCACTATTAAGGACTGAACAGATATTAAAAAAAAAAAAAACAACCCAGCAACAGTAAAGCTCTGTATCCTATCAGATAGCTACAAAACAGCAGACAAACTTTTTGCAGCCAGCCCGAGCAAGCAAGTCTCCCTTAAAAATAATTCAGCCTCAGTCGATTTCCTGACTTTTTTCTTTTCTTTTTGCTTTTAAACTTCCTTTTACTTTTGACAGGAGGCGGCCTCTGCTTGGCCAGAGGACACACAATCAAGCATTTTCCACATTCTTCCTCTTAACCGTATCGAATCCAGAATGGTTGCAATGGAAGCAAAGTTTCCTGTTGCCCCAGACAACTTGCAAGTCAGTTCTCATGACAGGCAATAATACAGGGCTTCCAAAATACACATTATAAAGACTAAATCTGCCTACAAACATTCTCTACAACAAGATGGAGAAGAGCCACAGCAGTTTTTCTTTCACCAGCACTCAGAAAAAAGGAAGGAATTTCCACTCTGTCTCTGCAGTCTGAAACAGTAGATCATATTCCACCTTCATCCCACACACTTTCAGCCTACAGCAGCATTCTTCACAGCACAGAGTCTCCTTGGCCTATTATCAACATAAAAACTCTTACCATGAGACAGGCAAAAACTAAGGACAACAACAGGGACTGTGGAAAAGCACGCTGCTTATCTTGCTCACTAGCTTACAAGGGCCACAGCATCTTCTCCTTGATTTCTCTCACATGATGCTTTCGACTTTAATTTGCTGTTAGAGCTACAAACCATCACAGGAGGCCTGTGCATACCCTCCTGTTTCCACTTACCTGGACAACAACGGTGAAACAGCAACTATTTGAACTTGGGCCACTTTCTGGTGCATCGTACAAGAGAAAAGACAAGTCTCTCAAGATGGTCATGTTGACTTGGCGTTTTTGTGGGCCAGGAGAAGGCCAGTATCTCTTTTCACACAGCTTGCCTCACCATTCCCTACCAGTAATTATAAGGCAACTCAAACCAAAATGGAATACACAAATAGGCATCTTCAGAGGAAAAGAATCCCAAACCACATGTAGTCAATTGGCCCAGATGTTTTCATTTTAACATTAAAGCTTTCACGCCATTTCTTTTTCTCCTCTTCACCCCACCACATTATACCAGCAGCAGAAAAAACAGCTATGGTGAAAAAAAAAGGCAAGGAAAGAAGAATGCACACACTGAGATGACATAAAGCGACAGGCAGAGAATCCCCTAACTGCAAGGTTTCAATTATTTATCACATTAGGTTTTGATTTTTATTTTTCTTTAACTGAGTTCAGTTCCCAAAGTTGAAAATCAGTCACATCCAGTTAATTATCATCAGCCTTTAGTCAAGCAACTAAATGCATCTTCCCTCATTCAGCAGAAGAGAGCTTAAAACTAAAAAAAACAAAAAAAAACCTTTAAAAAAATTAAAATCTTCACAAGAAACCCAACATCGCCTACTTTCCCTCCTCCTGCACTCTCCAGTTCGCGCTGTGGTCCATTTCACATGAGAGTGTTTGGGCAAAAAGGCTGCGTGGGCGAGGTGGGAGGACAAAGCACAAGGAAAAAACCCACACTACAACCTGGCAAACTGACATCTCATCCCAGGGCTGCAATAAAGCAAAACACAGCTCCAAGCAAAGGTGGTTGAAACATGGCAGTACCTAGAAGGAAATAAAATCCCCTTCAGCTGCAGTGACGTGGGGAGCTGGATGGAAATCCGCCGACCAGCACACTTTTGAGCGGTGTTTGGAATCCATTACGGACACGATGCTGCTTCTGGGGTGGGGAGCTTTTGCTTTTAAGCTGTTCTTAAAGGTTAGGAAATAAAGACATGAGTTGCGTGTGTGCTTGCAGGGACTGGTTCCTTGCCTACCCAGAGCACGTGGACTGATTCCAGCTCCATTATCCCACAGTCAGGACCCATGAAATTAAAGGAGAGCTTGACTGGCCTGTTCAACCACCTGTGACAGTTTGCCCCACAAATCCCCTCTGTCCTACCCGAAGGAGAGGTACTGTTGAACCCTCATATCTCCACAGAAGTAACCCACGCTTCCTCATGAATTTTACCACCAAATATTATCCCCGTATCTGTTACTATGTCCTAAAGAAATTAAACGAGACACTTCTGATTTTCAGCTGTGGTCATGCAGAGTATGTAGAGACCAAGCCGTGGGATCTTAGCTAGTCTCCCCTCCTGGCAGGGGCAGCCTGTCGATTATCTCAGGGCTAGATGAGACAAGTACGCAGTGCTTCAAAGGAAGGTGCAAGGAAGCTCACGAGGAATAATTGCTGATTGCTAACCACATCCACATCTCTAACCACTTTTACAGTCTCTAACTTTTACCCAGTCTAAATTTAAGCAATGGTTTGAGCTCTCAAAACAATCTTTTCCCAATCAGTGCCACAGGGACTCCCACTGAGCTACAGATTTCCTGAGTAACTAAGCTTTTTCAGTTAATTTCTCAGCAATTATTCTCCCCACCCCCCCACCCGAGACAGGCAGTTTTAATACTAAATACAAGGTGAAAGGTACTTCGAGGTAGTAAGTTAAGCAACCTATCAAAAAGTAAAAGCCATCACTTTCACAAGAGAATACACAAGGCTATAAACTTCACTACTGCTCCTCTTGTGAAATTCAGTGTTTTGTTATGCTCCCGCATCCTTAGAAGTGCAGGGTGGAAAAAGTGTTAAAAGGGGAGATTATGTCCCAAATACTTTGCAGCAAGAAAATCTGTACTGAGAGCAAGGCAGAAAAAGTACATCCCAAGCACCTCTGTGCTTGGACTAAAGACCTTCCTCTGCTTTTTAAGGCAACAGTTCTCAGACTGAGAGTACTGGTGTGCAGTACCCACAGCACCCATGTGGCCTGGACATGCAGTCATGCGTCTGTCCAATGAGCTAGGACACCAGACAGTGGTTACTGCAGAACTAGTAGGCACTTGAACAAGGCAGAGTGAATTTGTACCAGGGCAGAACCATTGTGGCCACAACAGGCTGGGTCAATGGATGGAACCAGAAAGCTGGATTTACTGTACTGTTGAATTGCAGATGTAACACTTTGCTGATGTCTTGGAGAGATAACCCATTTTAGCAGCTGCCAGTATTAAGCAGATAGCGATTAGCTGAAGAACCTTCCTTATTTTGGTTATGCAGCACAAGACAAGATAGCCACAATACAAGCTGCGGTGCACACTGTGCACTTTCACTCACCTCTTTCAGTTCCTGTGCAACAGAATTAAGGCGTTCATTTTCAGACTGGGTGTTGGCAAGGACATTTCTGAGCTGCTTCAGTTCTGTCTGCAACTCCATAACTTTCTTCATGTAGTACTCTTCCTTGGTAGCCGATTCCTGAATCAAGGTCTCCTCTCTGCTCTCTCCATCTGCTGCTACCTTCTTGTGGTTGGTATGGGCCTGCCCAAAAGCCTAGGATAGTCAGAAAACAAATCTTTTATTATTAAACTCAGCATTTTGCCTAAATAACTTCCATTTTAAATAGCTCAAACTATTACGCTCCTATTTCTTTGATGCAAAACAATGCAACCTTTTCCTACACTTCCCTCTTCTGGGATCAGACCTTTAAATGCTATCAAGTGGCCACACAGGGCTTCCGAAAGCAACACGCAGCACCCAAAGAGCGTCTTGTGAGAGTGCAGAGGATACTTACATAGAATCACATATAGACCCTCGTAGGAGTGAACAACAATTTATTTCTTGGAGTCTGCTATTAAAGCAAGACTGGTTTTTCAACAAGCCCACTGCAAGATGACCAGACACCTTTGCATGCATGTATTCTCTACAGTTGGGTCAGACTCACTTCTGCCAAAACTGAATCACTGCACACAGATTTAGCATTAGCAAGCCTTTTCCATTTCTCAGGCTGGGAGTGCGCTTGCTCTTCCTGATCCAGCTGTACCGAAGAAATGTATTGCCGCCTGCTCACTGCTGGAGATTACTGCCCCCTCAAACCTGCTAACCTGCTGCGGCTGTGAGCGAGGTTAGCAGGGCAACTCCTCAACCAGGTTAAGCTAACGTGGGTCACTCTGCCTGAAGTAGGTCACTCTGGCTGCGGACGTCATCCCTAGCAGCACACCAACGGAGGGACTTGAAGGCAGGTTGCAGAGATCTAACCTCTTCAGTATGGCGTGCCTCTGTTTAGACCTGATATTCTCATTTTTTACCTCCTCCTGTTTCTTTTTTTTTTTTTTTTTGGNCATTTCACTTGGCACTCTACCAGGCGCTGCTCCTAGCAGCAGTGCCCTCCAACACACCAGCAAGCGGCCCCCCAGCCGCCAGACCGCAGTGTTTAAGAAAGCCTTCAGTGACTTTCACTAATAGATGTTATAAAGCAAAGAGTTTAACATTTAAAGTAGGTATATATTTGTAACACGTGGCCTAGCAGATGGAGCAAAGTCAACGAGATTAATGAATGCCGTCTTTTTAACTGCTGCACGTGCAGGCACCACAATCCAACCCAAGATGTACTTGGAGCTTTCAGGTGCAACAGCATCTTTCGGGGTGCCATTGTCCATACGGCAGGCTTTCATAGCCAACATTAATACCAGGCATTAAGCCAGGTCAAGGACAGATCAGCATCTCATAAAACTCCTTGTCTAGTCATGCATTACATCTTCTATTCATCATCTTTTTCTAGCTCTTCAGAAATATACAGTCAGCGCAGAAAAAAAATCTGCTTCAAAGAGAAGCAGATTTCAGTGTTTTATTACTTCTGTATATTACACCAGATGCATTAATAGTACAGTAATTACTGAAATTAGTACAGAGTTATTGAAACAGATGATTGAATGTGCTAGCTCTGCCTACAGTTAAAGACACCCACATATTGCTCCTATCAGATTAAATTTTATTTCAGATAAGCAAGTCAGAGATACAGGAGACAAATATCCATTGAAAAAAATCTAGCCAGATTCACCGAGACGACCCAAGGGAAATTAAAAAGCGTCACATTTCAGACAGAAAGTAAAGCACCATCTGTGCAAGTCCTTGTCAAATGAGTTTCAACAAAGCAGCTTAGAAGCCTAATACCTAAGATCTCCATAAATGTTAAAACACGCAAGCTTCTCAAATACACTCTCTTTTTTCCATAAAGAATGAAGATCCACCTTTTATAGACCTGCATTTATTACAAATCTCTGACACCGAGAAAGGGACGCCCGGCAGCCGTTTGCCCGGTGAAATGGCACCGTTGTCTCAGCAGCGGGATGCCAATGCAGAGCACACGGAAGCTCCGTATACTCAAAGCCACAGCTGATCAGCCAGACAGCAGAGTCCAAGCGGGATTCAACTGAGGAGCTTAGGAATACCACTAAGGGAGAAATTCTTGAGAATAACAACTAATTTACTCTTACAACTTTCAATGCAGATGTTAGGCCTTGGGTTTCTTTAACAACCGAAAAGAGAATGCCATCATTTTGCAGATGTTGCTATTGGCAAGGAGTATTTGAACACAGAAACTGGCAGAGAGGATGAGACTGGGCTTTTTTTTTTTTTAATCCAATATCCTGTCTTCTACAGAGGCTAATGCCAGATGCTTCAGAGAAAGGTGCAAGAAACCCCATAATCTCCCAGAGTTAGGGATTGCCTTAAGCCTTGAAGCAGAACGCTTAATGTAAATTTGGAAGAGCTATTAACATTTAGTTACCCATGTAAAATACCCCTTATTTTTCATGGGTTTATGCATTTTTTGCCTCGATAAAATCCTACAGCAATAACTTCTGATTTTCAATCATAGTCTCTCATGACAGTTTTTGGTCAATTTACAAGTTTCCCATGTTTTCATAAAAGAGAACATATTTTCATACAGACTTGAAGGTGTGTTGCTATTGCATGATACCCTGTCCATCGCTCATTTTCTTTAGACTTCCATCACACCTCTCTATTCCCTGGTGAAAGTGAGGTGAAGTTCCGTAAGTTATCATGACTTTTATGTTTGAGAGGTTTTCTTCCATGCCCTAAAGACAGTCGGACTCCCTTTTTAGAAACTGCCTTTTATTAGGGCTTGTCCCAAATGGCAAGTCTTACCCAACCAAACGGGAATGGCAGACATCAGCTCATGCAGACCAACTGCGGAAATGAGCTCAAGGATCACCCCTACACCAAAGGATGCTGCTATTCTTTGTGGGCCCCAGTTACTTCTGCACAGCAAGACTGTTATTTGCTCTCAACCAGCAAGCTGCTTGTTATTTGCTCTCAGCCAGCAAGCAGGGTTTCGGCAGAAACCCTGCCATTAGCTTGACAGTATTACTGTCCAAGGTCTGGAAGATGGGTGCAGAACCATGAGTAAATGGTCTCTGACCACTACATGGAGCACAAGAAACCTTGTTTACAGCCACGGACATCAGGACAGGCAGCCTGGAACAATTCCATCTGGGTGGATTTATAAGGGAACACTTAAAAAGCATCTCCATTCTAACCAAGCTTCATTATCTCTCTTGAACGTACACAGAAACAATCTCATACATTCATGTTACAAGCCATTTTCATAATTGTAAGGGCCTGTGTGGAACAGGACATTTAACAAAATTGTGCAAAAATACAGGGCAATGCAATTGCCTTCCATGGCTACAGCCAAGGCCTGTTTTAAATCAAGGTATTAAAAGGAAAACTGACTTTTTACTGATACGCATGAAACCCATACACTTTCACATACCCAGAAGTCCAGCATCGACCCATCCACTTTTGCTTTAACAGTATATAAAACACAGAAACAGAAGTCAAAGTCACTCTGTTCTTCCTCTTCTTCCAAAACCTTTGCTTCTATCTACTGAGGTACCAAAATAGGGAAGAAAAGGGTTCACAGTTATATCAGAATGATACTCTTTGGAGTAAATCAAAATGCTATTAAATCACCCTTCTTGTTTGCAGCATTCCTTACATGAGCAGGCTCAAATCAATTGGGAAACACATGCTATCATAAATAGCCCAGCAAATCTAATTGCTAAAAATCAAGGAGATTTCTACAAATTTAATCTTCAGCTGATGATAACTTAAAACTCAAGAATTCAAAACTCTCCGCAGTAATTATAAATGGGAAAAGGAATTTAGACAGCAAACAGATGAGGCAGACTCACCCAGTAACTGAGATGTTACATAAAATGGTCAAAACCAGCTCACTTCAAATGAAGCTCTGGATCAAACAGTTTTAAAGTTCCAATTTTCAAAAGACAGATTCAGCAAAAGGCGAAGTTTCTTCTATGTTTGATGATTGCACAGATTCACCTGTGTATTTTGCAGGAGGAATCTGATCTCAATCACCTTATAGACGAGCAGATAAGTTTTTGCACAAAACCGAAAGATACTTCCATATAAAACTCCAAGATTTGAGAAGAAAGTATTCCTGATTCCTTGAAGATTAGCATGCTTGTTCAGGTATCAAGTATTTCTTAACAAGGTTTTAAATCTAACCTTTTAGCTAACCTTTTTCAAAAAGTTCCTTCACGCACGGATATTCACTGATCACATGAAACGTGAAGCATCTCTGAAACACGCTTCTTGGGAGAGTTTCAAATGCTGTGCTTCTCTCAGAATAGCCGCTGTGATACGGGAGATGCACAGACTGATGTCAGTCAAGCTCAAAAGCGGGGCATACTGTAGGCCTTGTGATAATTCAGAACAGTGCTGCTTTGTTTTCTTCTTTCTTTCATCTGTCACTCCAGACCTCTACTTAGCCAGAAGCATGTCCTAAAAATAATGAAATTCCCCCCCAAAGTATGCTGCTTATACATCCAGATTTTCCAGGACTTCTTGAACTAGACTGCTGAAAACAAGAAGCTCATGGAATACCTGGAGCCTGGTCAGTTTAGCACAGCATAAAATACTAGGATGCCACTATAAAAAAAAGAAAAAAAAAAAGCGATGCTGGGGAGAGGTCTTTGAGCAAGAGCAAATCCTCTACCGACTTCTGCAAAGAGCTGGTGTCTCTAAAGGTCTGCTGAGATCTGACACTAGCTCAAGTGCTGCACAGGGACTATTACAGGCTTTGGTGCCTCCCGGGGCACCATGCTTCCATCTCTGCCTGTGTGTGCAAGTCCAGGCGCACGCTGAACCTCAGCAAGAATGGAAAGGCAAAGAAAAAGCCTCAGCGTTGCTTAAAGCAGATGCACCAACAAGGAAAGTCTCACAACCCCACCCCCTCAAGACCACAGAATCACAGAATGGTTTGGGTTGGAAGGGACCTTGAAGAGCATCCAGTTCCACCCCCCTGCAAGGACACCTCCCACTAGACCAGGGTGCTCCAAGCCCTGTCCAGCCTGGCCTTGAACACCTCCAGGGATGGGGTGTTGCAGATGTTACAGGGGAACAAACAGCAGAAATAAGATCTCCCTCTTACTCAGTCAAAATGATGTGGAAGTTTCTGTGCCATGAAAGAACACGCCCAAGAAAACAGAAAACAACAAAAATATCTCAGCGAAGGGGTTTCGTAAGATAACTTGCTTACAAATTCATTTGTCATCCAAAACTGAACTAAAATGTTTTCCATTTAAAGAACCAGGGGAGCAGAGAAAGACAAGGTTTTCAAGGATTAAGAAAGAGGGAGGAAAATATGAAGGACCTCAGGGCTCCACAATACAAAATCAACTTCTGGACAGTATATGTCATCCTAGTAACAAGCAAAATTTGATTCCTTCAGAATAAAAAAA